>CAXITT010000140.1:915511-963920 GCA_964033795.1 Lymnaea stagnalis
CCTATAGTGTATGATTGGACCACCACCTATAGTGTATGATTGGACCACCACCTATAGTGTATGATTGGACCAGCACCTATAGTGTATGATTGGACCAGCACCTATAGTGTATGATTGGACCACCACCTATAGTGCTTGATTGGACCAGCACCTATAGTGTACGATTTCACCACCACCTATAGTGCACGATGTGACCACGAACTATATTTTCACGATTTGACCACCACCAATAGTGCATGAGTTGACCAGCATCAATAGTACAGGATTTGACCAGTACCTATTACATGATTTAATCAGCGCATAGAACGCGAATTGACAAACACCTAGAATAATACAAGTATTGAACACAACCTCTGATGCAAGATTTGACCAGCACATTGTATAATGCAAGCACTGACCACCACTTATAGTGCACGATTTAACTAAAACCCGTAGTGCACGATTTGACCAGCATCAATAGTGCATGATTTGACCACCTCCTATAGTGCACGATTTGACCACCACCTATAGTGCACGATTTAACTAAAACCCGTAGTGCACGATTTGACCAGCATCAATAGTGCATGATTTGACCACCTCCTATAGTGCACGATTTGACCACCACCTATAGTGCACGATTTGACCACCACCTATAGTGCACGATTAGACCAGCACCTATAGTGCACGATTTGACCACCACCCATAGTGCACGATTTGACCAACACATATAGTGCATGATTTGACCACCACCTATAGTCCACGATTTGACCACCACCTATAGTGCACGATTTGACCACCACCTATAGTGCACGATTTGACCACCACCTATAGTGCACCATTTGACCACCACCTATAGTGCACGATTTGACCACCACCTATAGTGCACGATTTGACCACCACCTATAGTGCACGATTTGACCACCACCCATAGTGCACGATTTGACCACCACCCATAGTGCACGATTTGACCACCACCCATACTGCACCATTTGACCACCACCTATAGTGCACGATTTGACCACCTCCTATAGTGCATGATTTGACCAGCACCCAGCCGTTTTATTGTTTTATTGTAAAACCTTAATTCGTTAAATCATGAAACATAATGTAACAGATGTGTGACAGTTGGGTGACAGGCAAATAGCAGCTCGTTTTAACCTACACAAAGTGGTAAATCCAACATAACCTTATCACCTAAACCAAATGTATTATAATTTAATTTGAAATTAGTAAACCATCCTGAATATTTGTCATGACTAGTCATTTTTAATACTCATATATAATGTTCCGTGTAGAGATGGGAATCAAAGATTCTTTTAGAAGTTTGGATTCGGTTCGCTAATAACTTAAGTTGGGCTTCACTTCAGTTCGCTAATAACTAAAGTTCGGGTTCATTTCGGTTCGGTTATAATTAGGGAGGTAAGAACATTTTTTTCATCACATCAGTTACCCGGATTAGAAAACCGTTTTGAAACGAGCTGCTGGGTTTTGACAATAAGAGCACACGCTTAAACACAAAGTCAGTGGGGGGAGGGGGTATTCGTCTCACATCGGATTCCTACTGCCTCATCTCCACCGTCTCACTACTGATTCCTACTGCCCCATCTCCACCGTCTCTCATAGGATTCCTTCTGCCCCCATCTCCACCGTCTCTCGTAGGATTCCTACTGCCCCATCTCCATAGTCTCTCATCTGATTCCTACTGCCCCATCTCCACCGTCTCTCATCAGATTCCTACTGCCCCATCTCCACCGTCTCTAATCGGATTCCTACTGCCCCATCTCGACAGTCTCTCATAAGATTGTAATAGCCAAATCTATACCAGGAGGTTTAGGATGCAATTCAAGTTCTATTATCGATGCCGAACTTGTTAAAATATGCTTTACATTCAAATATCGGTTGATTTAAATTTATAATATCCATCTATTTTGTACAGAAGGTTGCCCCATTTTATTTTAACACACTGGAAACACACTGGAGGACAAATACTGTAGAAAATACACTGGAGGACATACACTGGAGCACATACATTGGAGCACATACACTGGAGAACATACAATGGAGAATATACACTGGAGGACATACACTGGAGGACATAAACTGGAGAAAATACACTGGATGACATACACTGGAGCAAATATAATGGAGGACATTCACAGGAGCACACACATTGTAGGACATACACTGGAGAAAGTACACTAGAGAAAATACACAGGAGAAAATACACTGGAGGACATACACCGAAGGATATACACTGGAGGACACACATCGGGGGATACACACTTAAGGACATACACTGGAGTACATACACTGGAGGAAAACACTGGAAGACATACGCTGGAGGATATACACTGGAGGCAATACACTGGAGCACATACACTGGGGGACATACACTGGAAGACATACACTGGAGAACATACACTGGAGGCCACAAACCGGAGGATACACACTTAAGGACATACACTGGAGGAAAAACACTGGAAGACATACGCTGGAGGATATATACTTGATGCCTTACACTGGAGGACATACACTTAAGGCCATACAATGGAGGACATACACTGGAGAACATACACTGGAGGACATATACTGGAGGACATATACTGGAGAACATACACTGGAGGACATATACTGGAGGACATATACTGGAGGACATACACTGGATGACATACAATAGAGAACATACACAGGAGGACATACACTGGAGCACATACACTGGAGAAAATACACTGGATGACATACACTGGAGCAAATACACTGGAGGACATACACTGGAGCACACACATTGGAGGACATACACTGGAAAAATTACACTGAAGAAAATACACTGGAGGACATGCACTGGAGCACACACACTGGAGGACATTCACTGGAGAATATACAATGGAGGACATACACTGGAGGACACATACTGGAGCACATACACTGGAGGACATATACGGGAGAAATTACACAGGATGACACTCACTAGAGGACATAAACTACTCGTCTTGACTATTGCAACTCGCTTCTGTCACGTTCATCAAAACGCTGCATAGAAAAACTGCAGAAAGACCAAAACTCAGCTGCTAGTCTAGTTCTAAAGGCAAAAAAACATGATAACGTCACTCCACTACTCCACTCTCTTAATTGGCTCCCTATACAGGCATGCATTGACTACAAGTTGTCTGTTCTCTGTCACCACTTTTTCTCGGATTCCTGCCCTTCCTATCTAACCAAACTTCTTTCTGTCCATTTACCCCTTCGACAGCTTCACTCCTCCTCAGACACGCGTATTCTGTCCATTCCCAAGACACACAGTAAAACATATTGTTACGCACTGACTTGTATTGGGAGAAATTAATCTCCTATTTTAATTTTAATTGGCTAGTGTAAACAGTGCCTAACAAAGAACAATACCATAGAGTCAACAGTATTAAAGATACGACACCCAAAGCAGTTTTCTAGTTACAATTAATAAGATTTATTAAGTCTTAATATAATTACAAAATAAAATAAAATATAATGACAATCTTCAACTTACAGTTTGGTAGATCTTGTACCGGTACACAGTTAATACAGTTAGAATAATGTGCCAATGAATAATGATGAAGTGCGAAATAAACACATATGAGTATGAGCACACAAATATACAAAGAATAATACACGTTTCGTAAAGTTAATAATTTCTATCTGAATCTCCGTCCCTCTGTCCCTCCGTCCGCGCCTGTCAATCCCTTATATAGGTCGCGTAAGCCCTGCCTTCCAGAAAGACTTATGACGTGTTGTTTACATTTGTCGAGTTAACGAGCACGTTTGAGAAAATACCAGGAAGACAGTCTAACATGTTTAATTGGTAAACACGGTTGTAACCAAGATACATCAAACGAATAGGCCACGCCCACAACAGACGTTACTGTCTCTAGGATTTTAATTTAGGTCAAGCACGGGAAATGTTTGCTACATAACAATATGGTGAACGATCTTTCTCTTTCTGCGCCCCAAAACAATAGAATTCTTTGCCAATACACATACGTAATATACCAACCACCCAGGCATTCAAATTTGCACTCAAAACACATCTCTTTAAACTATACTACCCTGATTGATCCGAAGGGGTGAATATTTCTAATTTTAAATATGAACGTGTGTACTATGATGAGAGTTTCAGATATTGTTATCAGTATAAACTATTTACCCAAGCTCATTTTTCTCACTTGAAATGTATGTGCACCAAATGTTTACAATTAATATCCCAATATAAATATATTTCTATGCTCATAAATATGCGCCCACTCCCTTTTATTCCCCTTTCCAACTTCGTTGAGTTTTGCGCTTTGTGTCTACTTGTGGAAATGTGTCCAGAGTCTGTCAAGGCCTTTGGAGTGTCTTTTCGGACATTGTTTTAACACAAATTTATTTATTATTTTTAAATCTAAAACCTCTTGTCACAGTTGTAACTTTAATTTCATTTGATTGAAAAATAAAGTTATCCAAGTAGAACATTTTTGCACAAAATGGTACAGGCAGTGGGCAGACAGCACGAGCAGGCAGGGGGCAGACAGCTCGATCAGGCAGTGGGCAGGCAGTGGGCAGGCAGCACGACCAGGCAGTGGGCAGACAGCATGACCAGGCAGTGGGCAGACAGCACGACCAAGCAGTGGGCATACAGAACGAACAGGCAGAGGGCAGACAACACGACTAGGAAGTGGGCAGACAGCACAACCATGCAGAGGGCAGAGAGCACAACTTCCAAGATGTACCTTCGCTAACATGCCGTCTCCCAGCAGACTGAGACCCTTGCTTAGGGTTATGTCGCAGACAGCAGAGTCTAGTGACACAGATGTCGGTAAAAGAACCGACTCGGTCTTTGCCTCAAGAGTTTTGCCTCTACGTGGCGCCACCGACTAGTAGGGTAGACTTAAATACCTGAAGCTAAAAAACTCTCGTCACTACGTCTGTCTCCCATGGTGAAAGGGGGGGGGATTACTTTTTAATCTCCCTCTGGGAGAAGGTTAGAAAAACCAGCCTAGTCACTATTCATTACACATTAAATCAAACAGAAGCGAGGGGAACTCGAATCCCCTCCTCCCCTGCAGATCGGGGATGGCGCTCAGCCCGACTTTTGGCGTTGTTACTGCTGGGGAGCACAAGGCAAGGTACCGCTAATCACCTCCTTAAAACCTTAGTAATTTTGCAGCTTAACTGCAAAGGTGTCAGAGGGAATATCCCCGAGCTCACCGAACTACTCCACAGCTGGGAAGTGGACGTAGCTCTACTTCAAGAATCCCTACTGAAAAGGCAACCATTGCCCGACATTGGCTTTTCAGTTTACCGCTGTATTTGCGTAAAGTGTCGAGGTTTGGTAACTCTTGGGAAAAACTACCTCACAGCGGAACTGGTAGAGAGCAGAAACATTGGTGAGACGGATACTCTAACCCTAAGTGTAGCCGTATGGGTAAGTCTTTTATCGTGAGCAATATTTAGAACAAACCTAGGAACACTTTGTACCTGCCCTTGCAGGGCACAACCCTCTTTAGTGATAGAATAATAGCAAGGGATTTCAATGCTCTTATGGGGGATATGGGCCATCCCGATACAAAAGACTTTGGGCGCTATTTAGAGGAGGTCGAGCTAACGACCAATCACATCAGGCTGCAAAACGGCAACAGTGAACCAGCACTGCTTCATACTGACAACAGCGCCATGTCACGCCCCGATAAAACACAGGTCTCGGCCGAAACAATAGAGAGCACAATCGCGGAATCAGTTGGGATTCCCGATACCTCTGAAAGCATTGACTCTGCATACAGCAGTTTCGTGAGTGGTATCCTCACAATGGTTAAAAAAAACTATCCCTAGAACCAACGGGAACCGCAAGTTCCGCCACTTTTGAACAAAAGGTTGGCAGAGATCGTTCGTGAACGGAAAAAAGCCCGGACCAAAGCCAGAAAGTTGAAGACGGCCGCTACTCGTGGGGCTTACAATAAACTGACGGCTGAGGTTCGGAAGGAGGTCGATAGGGCGAAGAAGAAAAAATGCGTTGGGAAATGTGGAAAACTCGACCTGAAAGACTGAAAAGAGGTCTGGCAATGGATGGACTCACTATCCTGTATGGGAAAGGTTCGAAATCTGCGTCCTCTGCAAACGGTGATAGGCACGGCTACCTCAGATGCCAGGCACGGCTACCTCAGATGCCAGGCACGGCTACCTCAGATGCCAAGAGTGCTCAGGCTTTGAATAAGCATTTTTCAAAGATTAATCGAAAGCAGGAGTCCAGAGAGAGCACGATCCTAAACCGACTCCTGCAAAATAGAGAAGTGGCCCAACGGTGGTGACCGCATGCTAAATTATTTACCGCAATCGACAGATGCAACGCCAACAAGGCACCAGGTCCGACAATATCTGTAACGAAATGATCAAAAACCTAGGTCCAATAGCTAGGACAAAGCTATTGTCAATCATAAACAGATCCTGGGTAATAGGAATCCAACCCAGAGTTTGGCTAAGCGCTACCATCGTTCCTATTCCCAAAGAAGGGAAGAAACTCGATCAACCGACCGGCTATCGTCCAATTTCTCTAACATCACGCATGGGAAGGTAGCCGAGAGAATGGATAACCAGAGGCTCTACTGGTACCTGGAGAGTACAGGGAGCCTCAGTTTATAAAAGGCTGGCTGCCGGAATGCAGCCTCTAGGCCAGGTGCTCCGACTTCTCCAGTCCATAACAGATTGGCTCCACAAAAAGTCGCATACAGTGGCTGTATTTTTTTTTACCTCCGACAAGCCTATGACCGAGTTTGGAGGTCCGGTCTATTGTTGAAGTTGCAAAAGTTGGGAGTCACTGCCAATATGTACAGGTGGGTTTCCGGTTTTCTCACAAACACGCCAATCAACACGAAATTCGGCAGCGAAACCTCCAGAAAAAGGACCTTTGAAGAAGGGCTACCGCAAGGGTCAGCTCTCAGTTGCACTCTTTTCCCAGCCTACATCATTGACTTGCCACTTAATTTAGTGCCGCTATGTATGTCGACGATTTGATCATCTGGAGCACCGGCAAGGATATCCACCGCCTGAAAAAGCTATTACAGCAAGACCTTTCTGCTATCAATAGTTACATGCGGCGGCGGTACCTGGAAACTAACTCCGAGAAGACAGTCTATTCGCGATTTACCAACCGGCGGACCATTATCAAACAGGAGATCGAGCTCAAGGTGGGCGATGTAGCGTTCAAATTGAACAAGCAACCGGTTTATCAGGGAGTCATATTGGATCAAGAGGTCCAAATGCATAATTTTGTACAAGACTTCTGCTCCCAGGCAACCGCCAATCTCAATCTGATGAAAAAAATGGCATGTATAAGTTGGGGTGCGGGCGCAAGAACGCTTAGAGCTCTATTCCTTGGCAGTGTAAGGTCGGTGATGGATTACAGCATGCCAGTCCAAGCCTTTGCTACCAAAAGTGCATTGGAAAAGTTGGGACGAATCCAGATTCAGGATCTGAATATCACCTGTGGCACATTCAGGACCACACCCACAGCTGATGTAGAAGTCTTGGCCAATGTAGAACCATTACAAATGGTGACAAATGGGTGTGCATTTTTCCTAGTTTAATATCGCCTATTAAATATTTATTGTTCCAGGAAAATTTATGATAAATTTAAAATAAAGTAATGCATTTTGGTAAATACTTTAACATAATTTTGCAACTTTCTACACTTGGAGAGCAACGGAAGAAATGCTAGTGAGCCCAGAAATCCCTACGACTGCATTGGGCCTCGGATATTTAGGGGTTCAAGCTGTGATGTCAGCACTTTTTTTTAATCATAGCACAATTTTAAAAAAACAAGAAACGCGTTCCATATAATAATTGATGAAATGTGCACTATTTTTATGCGCCCGTTTCATTCTTAATTTAATTTTTTTTTTTAAACATAACTCAACATTCATGGAATCGAGTACATTCATAATTATGTTAATAAAAATATTTGTTAAAGCCCATGTTATCATAACACCTTTTATGATTTAACACCTATACCTACTTTAAAAGTAATGCTTTTATTATAAAATATAATTTGAAAAAGATTGCGTATGTTTGATACTTGGCAATAATTATTATTAGAGTTCTAGACCTTGATATTTGGATGTAAATGTAGTTTAAAGCAATGTTATAAAAGTCTTTAAATTTGTGAATTTGCAAAAAATAAATGAATAAAAGTATCGATATCTGTGAACAACGTTTAGTAAGACTTTGGCTCATACTCAGGAGTTGCCAGTACGATATTTGTAATCGAATACTGTAAGCTTTTAATAAGATTAGCCTTAAATATACGGATCATCAACTATATCGAGCGTCACGATTTTTAAAAAAGGTCACTAATTGTAATCGGATAAAGGCAGCATATGGGGGGCGTCCATTAATTGCGTCAAAAAAATATGGGGGGGGGGGGTTGAAAATGTTTGAAAGTGGTTGACAAGGGGGAGGGACGGGGGTTTAAAAAGGTCACTAATTGTAATCGGATAAAGGCAGCATATGGGGGGCGTCCATTAATTGCGTCAAAAAAATATGGGGGGGGGGGTTGAAAATGTTTGAAAGTTGTTGACAAGGGGGATGGACGGGGGTTTAGATTAGTTGATGTCAACAATCATGTTTTCTCCATTAAAATTTTAATCTTAAAATTTGACTTGTTATTTAATTATTTTGAATATAAATAAATATTTTAAGAGTAAATGAGTGAAATTAGTCATATAATTTTTAGGCTTTTAACAATATAAGATTTATTTAATGTTTGTCTGTCTGTGCACTGCAGATGGCTGGTCAGAATGTTAGCACACTTTGTTAGTGAAAGAGAAGTCAAAAGTTGGCCTCTCTTCACCTGTAGATTCTGTTGCAGGTATGGAACAAGGACAAGGTTCAAGTTTCATGTGCAGTCAAGATAAATGATATTGACAGAGTAGGAATATGATATTTTGAGAAATAGGTGAATGTAAAGTGAGTAACAATAATAAAATCACTGCTTGAACGGATTTGAAAAATCTGTAGCATCTATTTTGCATCACAAAGGTGCTGGGTGGCCGAGTGGCCTAAACTGACTCACTCAAAATAGTGTTCGTCTTGAGTTCAATCCCCACCAAAGCCAAAATCCCATTACCCGGGTGGATGGTTTCAAGGGTATGAGAATCACTGTTGTTATGTGTAGATCATTGTTTTCATGTTTGATAGGGAAAAGATGTTTAGTTAGAGATTTTATGTGTATCTGTATAGTGTGTGTGAGAGTGTTGTGACGTAATTGTGTAAGGGGATATGACGTGTTAGTTTTTTCGATGTTGTGATGGAAGATTGATGGCGGCTATAATATTTTGACTGTTGGACTTGTGTTGCTGTGTGTTAGGCTGAACCGAATTGGATTAGTAATCTGTAATTATATCACAACCCTAGTCAAAGATATATTCTTAAATAAATTCATATATTCCAACAAACCGTAAAGTGTTTGTTGAATTAGGAACTGTTGCTATTGGTTATACTGTTCGTGGAATCAAGTGAGAGACTTGGCCAGATAAATAGACACTCATTGCCATGAGTGGATAATTGCAACTCATTAGATTCAACGCTTCGACAGATGGGACTCGTTTACCTTGGAAGGCAACTCATCCAAGAGAGGCTAAACTCCGAGTTCAAAACAGGAGCCAAAACGATAAATAAATTGATTGTGGACCCCAATTATGGAGAAAAAAAAGTCATATTGAAAAAGCAAGCTTAACAGCACCTCTTGAGCATAAGAAAATTAGAACGTGCTCCTCAACAAAAAAGGGATTTGACTAATGCGAGCAGCCGCACGGAGATAGAGAGAGCTTATGGCAATTATTAGTCACACAAAATATTGCTTCTTATTTAGGTGCTAAATGGTTAGATAAGGATCATGGCAGCAAGATGAAGATGATATATCAGCTACTATAGACCATGCCCACCAGGGGCGTCAGTTCATGTTTTTTTCTAGTGGGGGAGGAGGGGGGTAAAACCAACATTTGGTCGGCTTGTTAAGTTGTTTATCACTGGAGGCGCCACAGTACATAGCAATTTAAATAAAACTTGCAAATTAGGGGTGGAGCTAAATGCCCCACTGCCCTACCCAAATGATGTCCCTGATGCCCATTGTTACGATAGAGCAAACCTGGCTACTGCTTGGGGAGATGATAGCAGCTAGAAACTATGTCAGCTTTACTGACAATAATCATAGTTATGCGACAAACAATGATATTTCGTCTTTAACAACTTTTCAATTGATTCTGAAATATATAATTTAAATGTAAAAACTTTTTAACATGTTGAGTGACCAGCTAAAGATGTAATTAAATGTTTTTCCTACAATTTTGTGTAATTAAAATACATCAGCAAAAAGTAATATGTATTTATAAATGTATTTATAATATAATTCCTTGGGGGGGGGTTAGAAAATGTTGACATAATTAAATGGGGGGTGGGGTCATTGAAAGTATATTTACAAGGAAGGGAGAGGGTCAAAAATTGCTTAAAAATTAATGGAAGACCCCTATACTATACTTTTTAAAACTGTTTAAAAATGATCATTTAGTCGTTTTTAATTAAAATAATATATAATCGTTCTATTGCTTTGCTCAGGGTGGACACTTGCCTGGGTGATGTACTGCAGGGGGTCGTCTAGCTGTCTAGCACACTTTCACAAATTTTGGAGGGGGGAGGGGTTCGTAGACGGGGCCAACGATCATTCCATGAGTCAAATAATTGAAAAATAGAATATTGTTTCCTCTTTTAAGTCTTCATTCAATCACTCTTTTTAAAAATCTGAGGTTGTCTTGTAAATAGACATGCTATCTACTGAGGTGCTCTTGTAAATAAGACATGAGATCTACCGAGGTTGTCTTGTAAATAAAACATGACATCTACCAAGGTTGTCTTGTAAATAAGACATGACATCTACCGAGGTTGTCTTGTAAATGTCATCTATCGAAGTTGTCTTGTATATAAGACATGACATCTACTGAGGAAATGGAAGCAGCATCGTTTGCATACATTTACTCACTGGTCAACAAATGCTCCATGACCACATATCTACTTAAACGCCCATGCATCTGCTGATACAACTACTATGCACTGCCAGGCCCACACATCTACTGACACGCACACACACCTATTGACACGCCCACAATCTGCTGACTCGCCGACACATGTTCTGACGCGTCCATGCATGTGCTGCAACGCCCACGCGTGCACCGACACGCCCACACATCTATTGACACGCCAACCCATATACTGACAGGCCCATACATGTGCTGACACGCCAATATATGTATACATATACCTGGCATGTTGTGCGGACGCGTGTGTCTGTGTTGTATTAACCTGACCTGTAAAGGCCACCACTCTCCACATTTACTGGAAACGTGACGTTGCTGAAGTCATCTAAACGAATAAATGTTGGGACTAGTCATCAAATTCAACTATAACTTGTCTAGCTCCAAATATATGACATATATATTATGGTTATTGCTTGGCGTGACTGGTAGTAACACTGGCTGCAGACTAGGAGACGAGATTTGAAGTGTGGCAAAGTTAAGACAACATCTTTGCTTTGTTTCTTAGCCCAATCATAACCTAAACGTAGGCTCATATCAAAAGTACGAAGTGAAATCGTTGTAATTTGTATGTAGGTTAGCATTTAGCTCCACCTCGCTCCATTAAACTAGGAGACCAACACACAGCGTACATCTATTTGCATATTCAAGGACGTTATCTAAACTTCATAGCTAACACCAACCATCCCGTTGATGTGCTAAACTTCATTGTTGACACCAATACTTTGATGTGATAAAATTCATTGTTAACACCAACCGATACTATGATGTACTAAAGTTCATTGTTAACACCAATACTTTTCTATGCTAAACTTCATTGTTAACACCAACCATTCCGTTGATGTGCTACACTTCATTGTTAACACCAATACTTTGATGTGCTAAACTTCATTGTTGACACCAAACATTCCGTTGATGTGCTAAACTTCATTGTTAACAGCAACCATTCCGTTGATGTGCTAAACTTCATTGTTGACACCAATACTTTGATGTGCTAAACTTCATTGTTGACACCAACCATTACTTTGCTGTACTATGAAATGTAATCGCCGTAGCCATGTAAATTTACTTTAATATATAATCTGATCGTTATGACCGCGAAAAGTTACACTCCGCTAACTATCTATTACCACACTTTACCTTTTACCATTACCTATAAACACTACCTACCTATTACCACTACACACCTGTTACAATTCCCTACCTTTTACTATTACTAACCTATAAAAAGCACCTACCTA
This sequence comes from Lymnaea stagnalis, assembly GCA_964033795.1. Classification (NCBI taxonomy): domain Eukaryota; kingdom Metazoa; phylum Mollusca; class Gastropoda; family Lymnaeidae; genus Lymnaea; species Lymnaea stagnalis. The sequence goes on from CAXITT010000140.1 coordinate 927,822, forward strand.
TTATCTTTCGTTCTTATTACCACTAGTCTACCTATTTAGTACCTGTACCCGTCTTTTAAAATGGCTTTGTTACTCCCTAAAGGCGTTTACAATTTGACGATTTATTTTACTTTTAATACCGGGGAGTATCTCACCAAAATCGTTCTTCGATAGAAATTCAATATTTTTGTTAGACTTGGGTGAATATATAGCCGTTGCCTCTAGCAGAAATGCTTACCCCTGTATGACCGCGTCTACGTCTATTTGATAGACATCGTCAATGGTGTTGCGAACATAAACACAAATGATGTCAGAATGAAGACACAACATCGAACAAAGAGTTCATTGACCCCGGCTAAGTAAACGTGTTTTTTGTTTTTTTTAGCCACATGGAGTGTTGAAAAGATCCAAATGTTTTCCCTGTGTGTCTGAGAGTATTTTTACAACACTTTACGAACAGTTTCAAAATCTTGAGGTGTCAACGTCTCATTTATGTGAATCAATTGGTTACCGGAAATTTGATTGAAAGACATTTCGTCGACGGTAGATTGATCGACGGAAATTTGATCGAATCTTTTTTTCAGTTCAGACGATACAATTTTCATCGAATTTCTGTTAAAACGAACTATGATATGTAGTAAAACAAAATAATGCGTTCAAAAAGAATTTTAAAGCAAAATTTTAAAGTAAAAACTGAAAAAAATATCCGACCAAATTTCCGTTCGATCAATTTACCGTTGACCTCGATCACATTTCCTGATACGGAATCAATTTAACTCTTAAAGTTGAACGGAATATCACGCCTGTAAAACTACGGCAACTGATCCTCGCACGGTTTAACTGATATCTAGGGCATGCATTTCGAATATATAATATCTCGTATACATTTTAAGGCAATTCTTAGGTCGCACGTTTCATTTGATTCAATTCTAAAGGGTATTTTTGTTCGTGCTTGCGTATTGGTCTTTGGAGCTTATTTCTAAAGGATAATGGAATGATCGGGAAGAGATTATATTTAAGAATTGAACAATTCTTCCACATAGGCATACACACAAATACACACATGCAAGCTCTCTCTCTCTCTCTCTCTCTCTCTCACTATCATACTCTCACCAGCACACTCTCTCACCCTCACACAATTGTATTTATTCATAAAAATGTTTATGTATTGGGAGCACGTTCACGTTTCAGAAACAGACAGATAACCTTCCCGTATTTTTATGTACTCAATTATTCCAGGAACTCGTCCACTTTTCTAAGTGATCCACATTTATAGCTGATCAACGTTTCTAACGGTTGCTTCTTAAATATTTGTGCGAGTAGCTTTTAAAACTTGTTACAAAATGTTGAAGAAATATTTTTGACCAATTCAAAGATTAAGATTAAAATAAGACGATATTGATCCAAATGATAGGAAATGTGTTTTGATGACATATTGTGCATATCCATTTTCAGCACAAGAATAAACATTCTGATTAAGGTAACAATTTTCAAACATTTCAATATTGAACATTTTAAATTATTTCTCAAGCGCAAGAAATCAGCCATCGTATGTTGTAAAACAAACTCACATCCGTAATGACACTATTGACGTCAAGTGTGATTATTTTACGTTAGAACACTGACTAAATTTAACTGATTTGGACAACAAAAACATTTCTATATCGTTCCGTCCTCGCGTTTACAAGAAAGAATTCGCCCTGATCGAGCTGATGTTCAATAACTGTGATGTTGTTTTGGCAGTGTCGCTTCATTCATTTTTTAAATCCTTTATATTAACTTCAATTTTGTTAGTGGTCGGCTGGCTGGTTGGCTGGCTGCCTGGGTGGCTGGAAGGGTGGGTGGCTGGGTGGATCGCTGGCTGGGTGGGTCACTGGCTGGATGGGGGGCTGGGTGGATCACTGGCTGGGTGGGTCGCTGGCTGAGTGGGTTGCTGGCTGGCTGGGTGGCTGGAAGGGTGGGTGGCTGGGTGGATCGCTGGCTGGGTGGGTCACTGGCTGGCTGGGTGGATCACTGGCTGGGTGGGTCGCTGGCTGGGTGGGTTGCTGGCTGGCTGGGTGGTTGGATGGGTGGGCTGGTGGCTGGCTGGGTGGCTGGCAAAAAATCTTCAGACGGCTGATTTACCCACTTCCCGTCAACCTATTGAGTTAAAACTTGGCACATAAACTCGATGCCGAGACAACATGTTCTAGCCAAAACATGAAGGGAAATTTACGATAACTGCCCGAAATAAGATTCTTTTTAAAAAATCGTGAGTCAGTTTGGTACGTAATATGGTCTTTTGCTTTTCTGAAACAGCTGGTGAAATAAATCTGTCTAAAAGCGGATGGGTCATTAGAAAATGTATGTGTAGTCCAGGGGCGTGGACAAATGTGCGGTTGCGAGCCTTGAGAGGGGGGGGGCAGCACAAATTGGGATTCTTATAAAGTTCGTTACTTCTTCTTCTTCTTCTATATCTTAAGGGCCCACGATCAATTTATTGATCATTTTGGCTCCTATTTTGGTTACTTGTATGCATATTTTCAGCTCCCCACCCCACCCCCCACCCCCCCCCCCAAAAAAAAATTGCTTTAAATTTAATTTTTATAAGTATTTATATGAAAACCCTTTTTTCCGTTTTCTCTATTATGTTTAGTTTTACAAATGCTTATTTAAGCTTAAATAATCCTTAAACGGAATGTTTTGTGGTTTTGTTTTCTATAACATTCCTCGCGTTCCTTACACGTCTATTGAAGAGCTAGTTAATGAAATGTTTAATTTCTTGACACAAAGGCAAACACACAAACTAACATCCTTCACTTGAAGAGCTATTTGAAAAAAAAAAACGCTGTTGAAAAGTTATTTTTAAAATGTGGATAATACATCCCACCCCTTTCATCACAGATATCCAAGATCACATCCCACCCCTTTCATCACAGATATCCCAAGATCACATCCCACCCCTTTCATCACAGATATCCAAGATCACATCCCACCCCTTTCATCACAGATATCCAAGATCACATCCCACCCATTTCATCACAGATATCCAAGATCACATCCCACCCCTTTCATCACAGATATCCAAGATCACATCCCACCCCTTTCATCACAGATATCCAAGATCAAATCCAACCCCTTTCATCACAGATATCCAAGATCAAATCCCACCCATTTCATCACAGATATCCAAGATCACATCCCAACCATTTCATAACAGATACCCAAGATCACATCCCACCCATTTCATCACAGATATCCAAGATCAAATCCCACCCATTTCATCACAGATATCCAAGATCACATCCCACCCATTTCATCACAGATACCCAAGATCACATCCCAACCATTTCATAACAGATACCCAAGATCACATCCCAACCATTTCATAACAGATACCCAAGATCACATCCCACCCATTTCATCACAGATATCCAAGATCACATCCCACCCATTTCATCACAGATACCCAAGATCACATCCCAACCATTTCATAACAGATACCCAAGATCACATCCCAACCATTTCATAACAGATACCCAAGATCACATCCCACCCATTTCATCACAGATATCCAAGATCACATCCCACCCATTTCATCACAGATACCCAAGATCACATCCCAACCATTTCATAACAGATACCCAAGATCACATCCCAACCATTTCATAACAGATACCCAAGATCACATCCCACCCATTTCATCACAGATATCCAAGATCAAATCCCACCCATTTCATCACAGATACCTAAGATCAGGGCTTATTCGTTCTCCTAAATTAAGAACCAAAAGATTTTAAAAAATCTTGTATTCCCAACTCTGTACGACTTTACCGGCATGCTTCCCCAGCGATTACCCATTCTAAATGGTCACTAATGGAGTCAGCATTGTCACTTAAGGAGTTGTTGTTTTTTTTAGGCTGATTTTTGACACTAGACGAATTGTTATAATTCTAAAATACTGTCTCTTTTTAAATATTTATTTATGTGTTGAAAATAAATATGTACAAAGTGATAACAAAATATTTATTTGGACCAATAAAGAGTATTATCTTTTCTTAAGATGACGTAGCAGAATAAATGAAATTTTGTTCAAGACTTAATTCAAAAGAGAAGAGCTCCATCAGAGTAATTATATTGAATTTCAATTTGGCATGTGTTTTTTTTTTTAAATCCCTATTCCATGCGATTATTGAAATAAGCTTTACACGCGTCACCAGATTATTCTAAATCACGTGGTTGCGCTGAAATCTGTTCCAGAAATAGTATTATTTCGCTTGTGAACGCTTGTCGTATCCTTATGTTGATTATTCACGTGATACCAGTGATGTTATGTTTTTTTAATATTTCAAAGTTAGTGCTGTTAATTTTACGAAGTTTATTTAGTTCATATTTCAAAGTTTCTGTAATTAATATTTTTAGGTTATATATATTCACTAGCCAATATACCCGGCGTTGCACGGGATTGCATTAGGACCCCGATCCCATTGGGACACCAATCCCATTCTCACGCCTATTCCTGCGCAATTCCGTTTCAAGGTGTGATCCCGATGGGATCCGATATTCTTGTGGTTCCAGATCCAGGGGGAGTCCAGATCCCGGTAGGATCCCGATGGGATCCGATATTCTTGTGGTTCCAGATCCAGGGGGAGTCCAGATCCCGGTAGGATCCCGATCCAGTCAACATCTCGATTCCGATGGGATCCCGATTTTGGTGGATCCCGATGGGATACTGATCCCGTTAAGATACCGCTCTCCATGGGATCCCGTTTCATCTAGGTATCCTCTTTTCCAATTTTATTCCGTTTCCCAATAGGATCCCGATCCCGGTTTGATCCCATTACCCGATGGGATCGTGTTACCGATGGTTTCCAGTACACTAATGGATCTCGCTCCCCATTAGGATCTTATTCCTCTATGGGATCATGCTCAGTTCGATTTTGTTAGAATAAGCTTATAGATCACGTTATATAACCCCTTAGAACAATATAGAACCTTCTGGAAGATTAAATTTAATATACTCCAGGAAACTTGTAAAAAAATACTTTTCTAAGTAATTATTTTTCAAATATGAAATATTATGCAACTAATTTGCACTACTATAACTATAGTACATTTAAATTAAAATAGGGGCCCCGGTGGGGGCCCATTTAATAAAGTACCTTTTCAGATATGTCTGAGATGTGGAAGGGGGGGGGGGCTATAAAAAACTTTCCAATAAATTATAGAATTAAAATTTAAATTTACTAATTTGCACTACTATAACTATAGTACATTTAAATTAAAATAGGGGCCCCGGTGGGGGCCCATTTAATAAAGTACCTTTTCAGATATGTCTGAGATGTGGAAGGGGGGGGGGGGGCTATAAAAAACTTTCCAATAAATTATAGAATTAAAATTTAAATTTTGTCCCATTAAAATCTACTTAAAAATGCCACAGATACAGCTTTTTGAAATTATCGAACTTTCTGGAAAATTCTAGATTGGATATTATTAGTTTTAAATCCACCGATATTTCTATAGTATAGTAGTTACTATCCTAATGTCTCATTTTTATTTTACTTAGTTTACATGTTTTTAATAATTGTAAAGCGCTTAGAGCTTTAAGGTAAGCGCTGTATAAAAATGCCTAAATAAATCAATACGGACTAAGAAGCGCAATGAACAAAGCTAGGCTTAGATTCATCAATTCACATAGAATCTATACCGTTGTCTAACCCTATTGATATGTTCATAGCTTACGAAAGGAAAAAACAAAATGGCCCCCGGCCCCTTAAGAATGAATATTATGAATTCAGTACCCTTCGGTATTTGAGTATGTATAATCAAGTCTTAGTGTATGTGTGCTAAGTTTGGAAAATATCGCTCTATTTATGTAGGAGTTTTAAGCCTATTGATATTTATATGGGTTATATAAGAAAAAATGAAACGGGGCCTCCGGCCCCAGACGGATGGATATTATCAGTTCAGTACCCTTTGGTATTTTAATATGGATAATAAAGTGTCTGTGTACTAAATTTGGTCAAGATCCATCTACTCATGTAGGAGTAGTTGTTGTTAATTTTATTTATATAGCTCGTATAAGGAAAAAAAACGAATTCGGGGCCCCCGGCCCCCAGCGGAATATTATAAAAAGTTCATAACCCATTAAGAGTTCCTTCTGGATACTAATGGATATATATGTCAAGTTTAGTCAAGATCCATCAATCCATGTAAAAGCCTTTGTCGAACAAACACCGCCACAAAGTTCAGTACCCTTCGGTATTTTAATATGGATAATAAAGTGTCTGTGTACTAAGTTTGGTCAAGATCCATTCATATATGTAGGAGTATTTTTTAGTAATTTTTTTTATAAAGCTCGTATAAGAAAAAACGACATTTTGGGCCCCCGGCCCCAAACGGAATGTTATAAAAAGTTTATAAACCTTTCAGAGTTCTTTCTGGATGATGATGGATATATATGCCAAGTTTGGTCTAGATCCATCAATCCATGTAAAAGCCTTTGTGGAACAAACCCACAAACTTTCACTTTTATTTATATATAAGATATATGATGGCATAACAATTATTTTATTTTTTTAATGATTTTTAAAAATGTGTTTTTCAAGAAGTAAAATCAGCATTTTTAGATCGTTTGACTTCTTTACATAAAAAAATATCACGTGAACAAAAAAGTCTCTTAGTCTAAGTCTCTGGCGTGGATCTTAGTTGCTAAATGTTTGTTGTGCACATTGTGGTGAAAATCTAATCACATAATATACAATTCGGTGTTGTTTGCTGATAGTAAAACCGACCGAAAGTTGTTCTCTGGTTTCAGCCGAAAACGAAATCGAACCGAAAGTTAAAAAGACTTATGGCCGTAGTCATAACCAATCGAAAAATGATTTTGGGTGGGGTCTTATCGATATTAATATACTTTTTATCATAAATGAGATTATCGTGAATTTTAATAAACGGGCATCTAATGAATACTTTGACTTTTACCATTTGAATTAAAACGTAAATAAAGTTGTTAAAAATGTACAATAAAGTAGCATGGTAAGAGAAAACTTTGACTTGGGTGGGAGCGAAATTAATGCAAAATAGACCCTTGTGTGTCCTTTGCTATTATAATAGAATTACAACGCTACCGAGACATATTTGGTATCGATCGAAGCTTAACCTATCTATTAATTAATAATTAGGCCCACTAAAATGTCTAGACATAAGCTTTAAAGTGGTGTGTCAAAGTCAATCGTTTGGCGGGCCAAAACTCAAATCACATGTAAGGTTGCGGGCCAGAACTTAAATCACATGTAAGGTTGCGGTCCAAACTCAAATCACTTGTAAGGTTGCGGGCCAAATTAAATCACATGTAAGGTTTCGGGCCAAAACTCAAATCACATGTAAGGTTCTGGGCCAAAACTCAAATCACGTGTAAGGTTATGGGCCAAAACTCAAATCACATGTAAGGTTGTGGGCCAAAACTCAAATCACATGTAAGGTTGTGGGCCAAAACTCAAATCACATGTAAGGTTGTGGGCCAAAACTCAAATCACATGTAAGGTTATGGGCCAAAACTCAAATCACATGTAAGGTTATGGGCCAAAACTCAAATCACATGTAAGGTTATGGGCCAAAACTCAAATCACATGTAAGGTTATGGGCCAAAACTCAAATCACATGTAAGGTTAAGGGCCGATCAGGATAAACTTTCAATAAGCGGAAACTTATTCTTTAAAAAAAAAAACTTTATATAGATGAAAATAGAAAAAAAGTTGTAATAATTAAAAATCATTGGCAAACCCCTTTTTTCGTTCTTATGAAAATTTGTTAGAGCTGGATGTTTAGCTCATTTTCTTGGCTGCAAAAGTGTCGTATAAGTTGGGAGTAACGTTCTGTGTCACAGAGATTGATATGCGACCACATGTGGGTGTGGGGTGAGCGTCAGCCTTAAGCCACATGTGAGTAGAAAGCAATCTTATGTCAGTTAGTTACAGTGGTAAAGCTAATAACCTAGAGTAACAAATACCTAGAGAAACGTGTATGAACTATAGACCTGCGTTGTGAATTTTACAACTACTATACCGTAGACTCTATTTGGATTTGAAAATGTTTTCTTTGGTTGTTTCATTGTGTGTTTGAAATAAGATATTTTTCATGCATGTAAAACTTCGGTCAAATATTGAACCCCTTAAAACATTTATAATAAACCTTCTAGTGAGGTCTAAACATTACAAAAGTGTATTGAGGACAGATTAAATTATCATTTTTAACAGTGGTGTCACAACCAAATTATCCGGGGGCCGCAGAGGTAGAGTCTGAGTGAGACTGGGCCGCATCAAGTATTCCACAAAAAGCGATAACAAATTCAAATAATGCAACTGCTACAATCTGCTCAACCTTTATTAAAAACACAGTAAAACTTGAAAGGGTTCTCAAGAACTAGGCTTCACTTTCTTCCTCCTACTCCTTGTTGCCAGAGACAAGGCAGCGCTTTTTCTTACACGCAGCTGAGCAACTTTGGCTTGAGTGAGAACACAACTGAGAACCTCAGTATAGCACGAAGATGCTCATCAGTAAGTTTGGCCCTGAAATTTGAGTCGTTAAAGTTCTTAGTGCAAAAGAGCTTTTCACAGAGATAGATATTCCCAAAAGTCACATGATACGCTTGAACAACCTGGAAATCTTAGGGCAGGTGGGGGGCAATGCTCTCATAAATTGTCAATGATTTTCTGTTTTTCCATTCACCTCCCTGAACTTGGAATTGCACTGAAGATCAATCAGCTCATTTGAAGCTCAGACGGAAAAAGTGTGGGGGGGGGGGGGGGGGGATCTTCCACATCAAAAGAGAAAGAGTCAGCAAAAAGTTGAAAAATGACTCTGTGTATTTTGAATAATAATAATAATAATAAGAGGTCTTATATAGCGCGGTACCCCAGCCCAGGGCTGGGCTCACCGCGCTGTACATAAAATTTTTATCAAAAGAGACATAATCATGACATTAAAATAAAATGCATTTAAGAAATAAAGAACAGGAATGTATATTCACCCACCCCACCACATAACTTTTACATGGCAAACCATGGACGGCAGCCAGCAAGATCAAATTCTTCCTGTAGCTTTACAATGGCATCGGTATGCTTACTACTGAACGGTGTGTCCGAGTCAATGAGTACTTTGCATGTTGGCAAATGTTCACTCAGAAACACAACACACGTTTTGTGCAGAATGCCCTTACATTTTCATAGGCAACAATGACAAGCTACTCCTGGGGTTACGCACTGTTTTCTACTGTGAGAAACTAATCTCCTATTTTAAATGTATGGCTCGATCAAATAGTGAATAACAAAGGACGATGCAATATAGAAATACAATAACAAAAATAAGACACCCAAAAAAGTACGAATTATTATTAATACGATTTAAATGAGTAATAATACAATTACAAAAAACAAAAGAAATATAATTACAAATCATCAACTTACAGAGTATGGGAAAATCTTGTACCGGTACACAATTAGTACATGGTGCCAATTACTAATGATGAATGATGAATGCGAATAAACACATATGAGTACACAAAGAATAAGACACGTCTCGTGAAGTTAAAAATATATATCTGAATCACTCTCCGTCTCCGTGAATCTCTGAAAACCCTTATTTATATAGTGGGTCTAACAACGCGTCCAGAAACGCTGTTACTTTTCTAATACAATCGCGAAAATTCCAAATAGTACTATTGAGACAGACTAACCATGCTTAATTGGTAGTCGGAAATAAACACGACAGGTAGAAAGAAAATTGGCCACGCCCAATAAGAACGCGGTGTCTGCTAATGTGAGGTCAACCAGAGTTCTCGGCACGGGGAAAACTAAACATGTCCTACATAACACTGATTTTATAATTTCTTGTTGAGTACATTCAGATCCTGTGTAATGTCAAAAAGAAAAGCCAAAACCATGAGCCATTTGGGATCGCTTAGTACCTGAATAACCACCCCATCCTTCTCCATGAAGGCTTTAAATGCTAAAATGTGTTCAAACAGAATGCAGGAGCAGGCAATATTTATGAATTATTGATGCAAAGGAAGATGTTACAGTGGGGAAAGGAATTTTTATTAACAATTTTAAAAAATTTGTCATAGGAAAGGTTTTTTTGACTAACCTTATTTTGAAAGTGACCAAGGTGATAGGCTCGGAATTTCCCTCACTCGTACACACTAGCGACAATTTTCAGTCGGATTTTTTTATACTGTATCAGTTAACTAATAATTACACAATTATGGTTGTGCATAAACCACTAACTGACTTTTAAACATGTTCTCAAAACCGCACTTCGGCCGCCATGTTTGTCTCATAAAATGCTATAGAATAAAAACTTTTAGTCTGATTTTTAAACTTTTTTACCATTTCAATAAACGTTCAAACCTATACAAATATAATAAAAATCAGAATTAGATTAGTGGGTGAGACTAAAATCGTCGCGGTGAGTCACGTTATAGATATGAGAATGGAGAAAACGCGTGGGCCGAATTAACACTAAACTTCGCCTTCAATATAGCTGCCGCAAAATATCGTCTTGCGGTCCACGAGTTTAAAACTGTGTTTGAAATTTCGAATATCCATGGAATTGAGAAAGGATTATTCTCTTAGCATTCATTTAAGAATTACACATTCAATAAAGAAGGACACATTCCTTAAAGAAGGACACATTCATTAAAGAAGGACACATTCAATAAAGGATACATTCAAAAAAGAAGTTTTAATAAAGAAGGACACTGTCAATAAAGAAGGAAACATTCAATAAAGAAGGACATACTCAATAAAGAAGGCCACATTCAATAAAGAAGGACACATTCAATAAAGAAGGACATAATCAATAAAGAAGGGCACATTCAATAAAGAAGGCCACATTCAATAAAGAAGGGCATAATCAATAAAGAAGGACACATTCAATAGAGAAGGATCAATAGAGAAGGATACATTCAATAAAGAAGGACACATTCAATAAAGAAGGACACATTTAATTTATTGAAATATTCATTTCTATTCCTAAAATGAAACGCTCACGTCATAAGATCATCAAATTTTGGGGGAAATATTTCCTCTTCAGTCTGCCATTAGCAGCGCTCATGTATATATGGACGTTATGGATGTTTACAAACTTTGATGCCAACCCACAGACGGACACAGTATTATCACGTGACGGCTCAAAGCAGCCCAAAGAACAAATAGTTCCATGGCCCCATGTAGCAAACAAGAAAAGCATCGGTGTTCCTATTAATTACTCTAGTGGGGAGAACCAGCACAGGCTACAAGTTATTAGTAAGTGCATTTTTCCTCTTTACTGAAGTAGATAGAGAACATTCCACAAATGTAGATCACATTCAACAAAATGTGGTGTCAGACTTTCAACGCAAGGGAGTCTAGTTGTTTCTCTGAGCTCTGATTAGTTCATGAATTTGAAACAAAATCAACGTATACATGTGAGTTCTGCATTAGGTCCGTGAAGATTACTGGGAAAACAAGTCGTCTGTAACCAATCCAGGATTAAGACATGTTTGAGTCTATGGATTTTTGAATTAAATATTATTTGCTGGCCGATTGTGTTGTAACTAAATATCAGCTTTAACGAACGGCGTCACATGTTGGAGACATCGATAAATGATAGCATCAGAATGCTATTAAATACTGAACAAACTTTTGGTGACTAATCTTTACATTTATTTATTTAGGAGACTTCAAAGACGTGACTTTTCCAGCATTTGTTGACATTGATGACCCCAAAGGGCCAGGTAATATGAAACAGTTACATACGTCACTCTAACGTGCCAGGTAATATAACATAACATATTCGTCATCTTTAAAGACCAGGTAACTATATCACACATAGATACGTCATCTTCACGGGTCAGAGATAAAAGAACATAGGAGTCTAGCACCACCTGGGGCGGAACGAACTTTTGGCAACCCCATTCATAAGAAAAAACTTTGCATTTGGCCAAAAGTGCCACCCTTCTCATAAAGATGACGCCCCCCCTCCGGTCCTCTTCCTACGCCGCCACTGTATCAACAAGATAACAACGAAACTAAAGCAGCATTACAAGGTCCAGAACTTGAAGTATAATTAAAAGATCAAAAGTAGAGTAAGAAATTTTCTCCAAAAACAGAACGTGATTTTACATCATCATCAATAAATAACGTTCAATAAAAATCATCAATAAATCGCGTTAAATAAATCACCATCAAAAAATCCCGTTTCAATAAATCATCATAATAAAAATAACGTTCAATGAATAATCATCAATAAATCACATTCAATAGATCATCATCAGTAAATCATGTTCACTTAATCATTATCAAGAAATCACATTCAATAAATCACCATTAATAAATCACGTTCAATAAATCACTATCAATAAATCCCGTTCAATAAGTGATGATCAATAAATCACGTTCAATAAATAACGTTTAAAAAAATCATGTTATATAGGCACCAAATACAAAGTCACTCTCTAAAGCTCCATTTAATTACGGGTATACCAGGACATCAAATTGATTGTAAATTTATGGACCTTTCCTGTCTTACATGAAATTGAATTCGTAATGTCATAAGTACAGCGAATAAAGACTGTAAAAAGGACCTAAAAACTAATTTTGCGTGACACATGCGGGGAATATATTAAAATATAAACGCCTTTTGTATCATTGTGTCTTTAACATAACGTTAATTTTGAATCAATTAACGTTGTATGTCGTCTCTTTGTGATTGGTTGGTGGTTTCAATCAGTTGTTAGCTGTTTTTCGCAATGCTGCTTGTCAGACTTGGTCAAGACAAGAACGTCTTTGACAAGACAAACAAGCAGAACAATATTCCGTTGGCTCAACTTTTCTTGACATGACGTATACAAGTCTTTTATAACAATATAGATAGAAAAAGGTCCATCATTTGAAAGTTTACAAAAGAGAATCAAATAATATGGACATTGGAATACTCCGTTGGTTCTAATCGTTGATGATTTAATTTCCAGGGGCAAATGGCGTGGCCGTGACCATAGAAGAAAAAAATCTTTCTGAGAGTGACAGACAGGCGTACAAGAAAGGCTGGCAGCAGCACAACTTCAATGAATATGTTAGTAACATGATATCAGTGCACAGGAGATTGCCAGCTTGTTCACATGAACTGTGAGTCCTGTCTCTGTCTCTATGTGAGCCGTGAGTCCTGTCTATGTCTCTATATGAGCCGTGAGTCCTTTGTCTGTCTCTATATGAACCGTGTGTCCTGTCTATGTCTCTATATGATCCGTGAGTCCTGCCTCTGTCTCTTAATGAAACACGAGTCCTGTGCATGTCTCTATATGAACCATAAGTCCTGTGTCTGTCTCTACATGAACCGTGAGTCCTGCCCCCTGTCTCTATATGAACCTTGAGTCCTTTGTCTGTCTTAATATGAACCGTAAGTTCTGTGTCTGTCTCTATATGAACCGTGACACCAGTAACAGAAACATTGCAAATCCCATCTACATGCATTGGAGCCAAAATGATCAATAAATTGATCGTGGGCCCTTAAGATATAGAAGAAGAAGAAGTGAGCCCTATGTCTATCTTAATATGAACCGTGAGTATTGTGTCTGTCTCTTTATCAGTGCTTTCCAAACGGTCCATGTTGGTGACACACTTTTTAGAGAAACATCATTTCGCGACACAATAAGTAGATTTTACCAGCGTATGTACAAATTTTAATTCAAGACATACGGACACATACATTAAGTGCAATAAAGCAATGTATGATATCACAACATATCTCATCGCATAAAAACCTTTTATTTATATTGATACGTACCGTGATGGTTTTGAAGATTTAATCTATGTTAATAGTTGGCTCGTATTGGAAACAATATGCAGCAAAAGACTGATATAACAGTATGCAAAGAAAACGATACCAAATCTAGTGATACTAAAGATATTTAATTTAATCATAAAACAAATTTTCAATACAAATTGAAAGCAGAGTAGCAACAATTCCTCTCCTCTCTTTCTCTACTTATCTGTCTCTCTCTCTCTCTCTCTCTCTCTCTCTCTCTCTCTCTATCTATCTATCTATCTAAGTTTTGCCATGTCTATCGGCTAAGAAAACTGGGGGGTTTTACATAGGAATTAAATCTGAACGTTCTAGTAAAGAAAATCTAGAATTTGCGTCACCCTAATATTCTTGAGAACAAATGGCACGCATTTGGATGTAAACAAAATTTTCTGAAGCCAAGAAAGGGGCGGGCAGGGAAGGGCTGAACAAGCACAGTTAGATGGTGACGAAAATATCAAGCTCATCCAAATAGACTGTTGTGGTTTCTAAAAAATAGCTTTATTTTGATGTTTAAAATTAGACCACGCCCTACGCTATACTGGGCGATCTATAAAATTTATTTTTGATGTAATGGTAATAAGTAAATAAAGATCTTATACTCACCGAACAATATTTTTACAAATTCCAATCATTCTTATATCATCTATTACTCATTTATTAAATAACACGTTCATCACTCATTTGATTGAAATGGATTCCACATACTAGCGTAGTCTTGGATTTCAGCATTAAAATAAAAAAAAATATTTTCACATTTTCTTCGATCATCTGGTTCACATATTTGATATACCGCCTTTATTTTCATTTTTATTTTTTTAATGCTGGTGTTTATTTTATCTGAGTGTTCAAATGTTTCCTAAGAACGTGCAATTTAAAAAAAAAATGAGATCGCATAATTCATTTAAAATATTTTCCTTAAAAATTGTAAGTATAATTTTCATCAATACATAGTCACGTGTATCAGAGCTACGACATTTCAACGTGTAGTATCACCATTTAAGATGTTGACACAATTTCTTCACAAATCTTATTATTATTATTGTAGCCTGCTTTTGTCCATGTATTTTCTTATTCATTGCCGGCACTTTTTTGAAGTCTAAAATGTGCGCGAATCTTCGCTTGATCTGTCAAATCGTGTCTATCTTTGTACAAAAGTGATCTGTCAATATCTTGTCTATTGTTTTGCAAACGTGATCTGTCAATTCCGTGTCTATCTTTGTACCAACATGATCTTTCCATAACGTGTCCCTATTTATACCTACGTGATCTGTCAATATCATGTCTCTCATTGTACCAACGTGATATGTCAAAATCATGTCTATCTTTGTACCAGCGTGATCTGTCCATATTGTGTCTATCTTTGTACCAACGTGATCTGTCAATATCGTTCTGTTTCTACGCTCACGGTATCAGTGAATTCATGTTAAGTTGATTGTGTCTTTCCATCTTTTCCCCCAGATGTAAGAAAGCCTTTCAGTCGTTCAACGGCTCACTGGATCCACTAAGTGTCATCATCATATTCCACAACGAAGCCTGGTCCACACTTTTAAGATCGGTTCACAGTGCTTTATCACGAACTCAACCAGATCTGCTGAGAGAAGTTATACTAGTGGATGATTGCTCAACATTAGGTCCGTGGTTTAATGATCTCAATCCGATAGCACAAAAAGTTTTACAAAATATGTTCTATGATTTAAATATGTGTCAACATTGATCACATTTCTTTTAACATGGACTCCTCCCCCCCCCCACCCCAACTCCTTTATTAAATAGCTTTCTTGGGAGCTCCACTGGACAAATACTTCAGACAATTCCCTAAAGTGAAAATAGTTCGAGCTGAGAAGAAAGGCGGTTTGATCAAAGCAAGACTTCTGGGGTTTGAGGCGTCCACCGCCCAAGTGGTGGTGTTTCTGGATGCTCACATTGAGTGTTATCCAGGTACTTATGACATAATATACATGTTGGGATGTTGGGTAATTGGTTGTCACGAACATATGTAATAAGTTATAGACTTTGAATAAATCCGCAGCTCAGAATGATTTTTTGCCTTTACACTAAATCACTGTATCCCACACCCCTTTCCTTTATTCCTCATCATTCCGACCTACAATGACATCTTCAGACTGGGCTGACTCGTTGTTGCTGCAGATCAAATTGAACCCTAAGGCCGTTGTGTTTCCTCTCATTGATAACATCAACGACAAGACATTCGGTATCGGCTGCAACAAAAATCCTGTCCACTACGCAAATTTTCATTTAAAAAATTTGTTTTTTGATTGGATAGAGATTCCAAAACGTGAGTTCGACAGGAGGAAGGACATTACCATACCATTCAGGTGAGCCAACCATACGATTCAGGTGAGCCAGCCATACCATTCAGGTGAGCCAACAGTACGATTCAGGTGAGCCAGCCATACTATTCAGTTGAGCCAACCATATCATTCAGGTGAGCCAGCCATTCCATTCAGGTTAGCCAACCATATCATTCAGGTGAGCCAATCATTCCTTTCAGGTAAGCAAACCATATCATTCAGGTGAGCCAACCATATCATTCAGGTGATCCAACAATACCTTTCAGGGGAACCATCCATACCATTTAGGTCAGCCAACCATACCATTCAGGTGAGCCAACCACACCACTGAGGTGAGCCAACCATACCATTCAAGTAAGCCAACCGTACCATTGCAGTGAACCAACCAAACCACTCATGTGAGCCAACCATACAAGTCTGGGATCCCAACTCAATATAAAAAAAACATTTCCGGACAAATATTCAATCTACAATATTTTTATGGAACATCATTTTATTTAAGACATATTTTAAAGGTATATTGTTGAAAATAAGAAGTTTAAAAAATGAAACATCCGCACGTCTACATTTATATGACTCCATCCACTATGCTTAATATCAAATAGGTATCTTTTTATGACTATGAATTTACGTTATTTGACAGTGAGACGTGACTCTTTTTTTAAGTGTTAGCTATCATGCATGACTTTCTCATCAGATTTATCTTAGTTATGAGTTTTGACAAGTTTTAAACAAGTTTTTAAAGAAAATGTGTTTACAATGTCTCTTTCTTTTTTTTTTTTTCTTTTTTTTTACGAACATCCTAAAGTTCTTTCCGAAAATTCTTTTTTAGGGTAAATTTAAAAAAAAATTTTTTAAGAAAATGTGTTTACAATTTTTCTTTTTTTTTTTTTTTTTCTTTTTTTTTACGAACATCCTAAAGTTCTTTCCGAAAATTCTTTTTTAGGGTAAATTTAAAAAAAAAAAGACTGTTATTAACTTACGGACGGTTGGTCACCATGGTGATGGCAAAAAGAAAATTTACCAGAGCTCGCTCCAGTCTGTTTCATAACATGTTAAATAAAAGGACAGGAACAGCAGCGGTTCCCAGCCTGTTGGTCGTGAACCCGTTTCCCTATTCTCCAATTATGCGTTAAATTTTTATTATTATTGATGTTTTTATATAGCGCAGTATTCCAGCCTAGGGCTGAGCTCACCACGCTGTACATACAATTGAACAAGCATAATTATGAACTTAAAAATTAAAAGACATTAATTAACTAAAACACTCCACACATTCAAGAACTATTTACATGTCAAGCCACGGACGGCTACCAAGCAGCATCGTTTATTGATCAGAAGGGGGGAATCAGTCAGGATAGTAGAGTTTAATTTAAAGACATATGTTTTGAGTGGTGTTTTGAACAATGTGATGGTTGGTATATTGCGAATGTGTAGTGGAAGAGAATTCCATTGTTTGGGGGCATAGAAAGAAAAAGATCGTTCACCGTATGTTTTTGTGCGTGTTTTGGGGACATGAAGAATACGCGCGTCTGCGGAGGAGCGAAGCTGTGGAAGGGGTGAATAGACAGAGAGAAGTTTGGTTGGATGGGAAGAGCTGGAATTCGAGAAAAATTTGTGGCAGAGAACAGAGAGTTTGTAGTCAATCGGTGCTTGTACACAAAGGGAAACTCCCAATCTAATATGAAACATTTCCGCCTTTCTAGTCCCCACGATTTTGTCAGATGAAAGTGATTGGGTGAAGACGGCTAACTTTGTTAGAGTGAACAGGTTTGCATGTTTGAAGACTATAAAAGGAAAGCTCTAACTGTTAAGAATAATGTCTTGATAAAAAAGTAATTTTTATATTTTTTTTATAACTCTGTTACCTCAAATTCTATGATTTCCTTTTAAGTCTGTTCTGCTACAGGACATATTTACAAAGCTTTTCTGTATGATTTGGTTAAGAATTACACCATGCAGGTCCGGGGGTGGGGGTTGGTGGGTTCCAAGGGGGTGGCACATGACTTGACCACAGTGGAGGACACCAACCCTAGTGTCGCATCTGCTCAGCCAACCGTCAATAGCAAGATTTAAGATCTCAAGATAACTGTTGGCATGTCTGAATTCTTAAGTGAAAATATACACTCCTTCACAGAAAAAAAAATACTTAAACCATTGTTGGTTCCTTATTTGTTGGCCTGGCCGTATAGTGTAAGCTAAAACATAGTGCCAATAATAAGCTTAATTTTTGTTTTTGTAAACTATTGGTAAATCTTAATTATATTGAAATCAGCTTCTCAAGCAGCGGCAGCCTTTAGGGTGTGCGATCTTTGCCCTCGCCCATGGCGCCGTGGCCATAGGGGAACTGTTGCGAGTTTTTATTTATATAGGTCCCCTGTTTTCCTTTACGTAGAGTATCACTGCCACTAGGGCTATGTTCCCGGTTTCCGGTTGGCATGTCTGTTGTGGCTTGTCGATTAGGGAGCGTCGGCCAACGACCCCCTCGGCGTGTGCCGGGAAACAGAACTACTGGGCACGCCCCGCGTGGGCAGACAAAGGGTGTGCTCGGTACCTGCCGTACATAAAACAGCTCCTACAGGGCTGCCAGTTGTGATACTTCACAGCCGGTAAATTAGGCAGAGCCAGGGTAGGGATCATGATTACAAGTTGCCGGTGACGGGTATGAGGCCAGAGGCGAGGGTGGTAACCTCTGGCCGAGGATTCAAACAATGCAGCCCTGAGAAAGCTGTCTCTAGGCAACCGTTTCGTCCCATCTACAGCACGAGCTAGTTGCATTGTGGAAACCCACTGTGGAATCCCTCTAATAGGGTGTCCGACGCTTTCCCGGGAAGGGTGGGGGAAGATATTAGGACGTAAATTTTCCATCCCAACTCCATAAGAAAGTCGATCGTGTGCACTATTTAAACGCATAGTGTCCGATCGACCGGGTGCCTGCTGGTTGGGGAAATCCCCCAGGCGGGGCCCTGGTTGAGCGCCCAAGCGCCCGGATTGGGGGACTTGGGTGGGGGGCCCGGGTGGGGCCGTCCTGACGAGTGGGAATCCCGACGTGCCGCTCCGCGGCCCCATGCGTCGGGCCGGGAAGGGGTGATTTGGGGGGGGGGGCATAAAGAATGCAAACTCGCCCTGCTGACGCCATTTCTTGATGTAATAATTTACAGAGTAGTCTATACTCTATTGTGTACTATACCAGCTGTAAGAAGTTCTGCTATACTCAACTCAATTGAACTGACTCTAAATTAGCTCACTATACTGAGATCAGAGTCAACTGTACTAATTGTGCTAGATCAAGCTAACTCAAACTGTACTGGTACAACTCAGACTAGACTAACTGTTACTAACTCAACTGTTTCTTACTAATTGAACTACTGTTACTACTTCACTGTTACTAACTGGCCAGCAAAATCTAAATAAAAAAACTTCATCAGCTAATTATGCCAGCGAGTCTCTACTGACAGACTTCAGGTGAAAGAGGTTGATAAATGATAAGGGCCTTTAATATATACCCTAAGTATGGCGTTCTGTCCCGCAATCAAGCATCGCTTGGTGTCCTGCATTCTCATGACTCCTATGCGTCACTTGGGATGCTTGACCATAATGAGTGCATTGTTTTAGCTGGCTCATGGCCGAGGTGACAAGGTTAATTTCCATTGTTCATTGAGTCATTGTTATTAGTGTAAGACCCAGCCTAATTACGTAATATCCCCTAGGGAAGCGATGGAGAGAGTGTGAGCCAGCGGGTCTCACAAAAGTGAGGTCCAGCGGGTCTCAACAGTCACCTTGGGCGCCCAGTAAATATTTAAATTCTCCAAATTTATTATAGTGAAGTGTGAAGTACCGTAGAAAAACTTAACAGTCTAAATTAATGTGCATGTAAAAATGCGTATGGTTACCTATATGTACAGCATCATAACACGTGCTCCATAGCCTATGTCGTAATTAGAGAAAGAGCGGAATCATACAGGGACAGCATATGGGGCGCCTAACGTGTTCTTTGCATGGGGCGAGAATTTACCTGAGGCCGGCGTTGTCTCGATCTTGAAAGGGCCTGAATAGTTCTTACCGTGTTCGTCATAATGTCCTAGGTACTCCTCTGCTTGGCAATAATGTATGCCACATAAAATAGGAAACCATTGAGTTAAGTCTAAAACTTCCTTTTTTAATATCAAATTATTTCAAACGTTCAGGTCTCCTGTAATGCCCGGGGGTCTCTTTGCCATATCTAGAAAATTCTTCATAGAACTTGGCACCTATGATCCGGAGTTGGACTTTTGGGGTGGAGAAAATATTGAACTCTCATTTAAGGTACATACATTTTACATCATATCTTTGACTTAGCCGCCTTCTAGATTATGTGTCTATATAAATTGACAACATCCATCATTCCATGTAATAGCTGAACAGTTATATGAATCTTACCATTTATCCACTATAACCTAATTTAACCTTCCAGACCTGGATGTGTGGTGGCACTTTATTGATGGACGTTTGCTCTCATGTTGGCCACGTCTTTCGCTCTGGCGTTCCCACCAAGGGGGCCCCCAATGCTGTCATCAAAAACACAATGAGAGTGGCCGAAGTGTGGATGGACGACTACAAAAATTATTTCTATGAGGCAACAAATTACCAAACTGTAAGTCAGCTTCTCATATCACGTTATACAATTCTACTACACACGCAAATGTGTCCACAGGAATTTTTCCAAAATGGGGGGGGGGAGTCAACAAGCTTCTGAATTCTTTTTCATAATATGAACATATAAACAAGAGCAAAGAGTGTAAGTAAGCCTATATATAAATTGTAGCAAAATTTTTAAATTACAGTTTTTTTAACAAACACAAAACTAATTTTAAAGTAAAAAATCATTTCTTGACATAAATTAGTTAGCTTTTATATAATGATGTAAACTATACAAGTAATAGACCCACATATTGCTTGATATTGTTTAATTACAATATTTGAGTATTAATAATTACTTCCTCATCTATCTCCATCAGTTGATTGTGGTTTCTTTTTCAGTTTCTTTGTCATTTCCTCAATCTATCTCCATCAGTTGATTGTGGTTTCTTTGTCATTTCCTCATCTATCTCCATCAGTTGATTGTGGTTTCTTTGTCATTTCCTCATTTATCTCAATCAGTTGATTGTGGTTTCTTTGTCATTTCCTTATCTATCTCCATCAGTTGATTGTGGTTTCTTTGTCATTTCCTCATCTATCTCCATCAGTTGATTGTGGTTTCTTTGTCATTTCCTCATTTATCTCAATCAGTTGATTGTGGTTTCTTTGTCCTTTTCTCATCTATCTCCATCAGTTGATTGTGGTTTCTTTGTCATTTCCTCATCTATCTCCATCAGTTGATTGTGGTTTCTTTGTCATTTCCTTATCTATCTCCATCAGTTGATTGTGGTTTCTTTGTCATTTCCTCATCTATCTCCATCAGTTGATTGTGGTTTCTTTGTCATTTCCTCATCTATCTCCATCAGTTGATTGTGGTTTCTTTGTCATTTTCTCATCTATCTCCATCAGTTGATTGTGGATCTGTGAGAAGTTTAACGAATATCACAAATGAACACCTGTAAATGTGTTTCCACGTCCACGACGCCAGCCTCCACTCTGATCATGCACATTTTCGCTGTCACTGTTTTTGAAACGAAGTGGGATGTCGTGTGTCCCGAAGAAAATGATTGTGGATAATATCGGCAAAAGCTTTTTTCGATTTTCTAAAACCTTATCAGAAATAAATGTGTCTATTTGAGTTAGAATATATTTGCGAGGATTCACTTCAGAATGACTGTCTACGAATCGCTAGCTCTACTACCCGTGTGTTACGCACGATTATAAGTGTAGAGAATCTAATTTCTTATTTTACTATATGGTTCGTGTCAAAAGACAATAATAATAATAATAAGAGGTCTTATATAGCGCGAAACCCCAGCCTAGGGCTGGGATCACCGCGCTGTACATACAAATTTTTATCAAAAGAAACATAATCATGACTAATGAGCGCATAACATAACAATGCAATTACAATACTGTAATAAAGAAATGATACCCAAACTAGCGCTAATTACAATTAATAATTTATTAAGCTAATTTAAATTTAAAAAATCAAAAAGATTTAAAATTAAGGCTATTGACTTACAGAACAGTAATCCACGCAAGCAGGGTCATGCTAAAGGTCATATTGAACCAACTAAAACCATATACAGACAAAATCATTGCTGAAGAACAGGCCGGCTGAAGACAAGTACGGGGCACTACTGAGCAGATCCTAAACCTTCGAATACTGTGTGAGAAATACGCTCAAAACCAACAAAACCTATACCACGTCTTTGTGGATTTCAAGAAGGCATAAGACAGAGTTTAGCATGCTGCTTTATGGGCCATCATGAAGAACTACAACATCAACACAAACCTAACTAGAATTATATGCAGCCTCTATGATAAGGCCACCAGTGCAATTTTCTTCAACAATAACATCGAAGAAAAGTTCAAGATCACGGTTGGAGTACTGACAGGGCTGCTTGCTGTCCCCCACCCTGTTCAACATCTTCTTGGAGAGGATTATGTCAGATGCACTGGAAGCGCATGTAGGGACAGTCAGCATTGGTGGCACAACAATCACCAACCTAGGTTTGGCGGACGACATAGATGGAGTGGCTTGAAACGAAAAAGAGCTAGCCAAGCTCTTAGAGCGTCTCGACAATACTTCATCGTCCCTTGGCGTGCAGAAAAGTTAAAATTGATATTAAGCAACACCACCGGCATCTAAACTGAAATTAAGATCGGGGTGGAACATTAGATACAGTAGGCAGTTGAAAATACCTGTAAGAAATAGTCTCGGAAGAAGCCTCCAAGCGCGAATTGATGTCCAGGATTGCCCAGACCACAACAGCACTAAAGAGGCCTAAGAAAATATGGAATGACACAAATATAGCCCCCAGCACCAAAATCAGGCTGATGCGCTCATTAGTCCTCTCCAATTTCTTGTATGCCTGGGAGTCCTGGACCTTAAAAGCAGAGCTTGAAAGAAAAATAAAGGCGACGGAGATAAAATGTGTCAGAAACATATCTGCTATAGAGACCATAGCTCTAAAGAACCAGTAAGAGAAAAGATTCGTCAAGCACTTGGCAATATGATGACCACCTGGTGACTGTAAACATGCGGAAACTGGAATGGTAGGTCCACGTGACAAGAAAACAAGGGCTCACAAAAGTAATCATGCAAGGCACAAGGAGAGAAGGAAGAAGAAGAGGAAGACAGAGAAAAAGATGGGGAGATAATCTCAGAGCGGGGACGGGATTAAAACTAGGCGATGTTGTACCAAGTGCAGAAACAGAGAGGAGTGGAGCAGGATAGTTTTCCTGTCATTTGTGGCGCCCCAACGGTCCAAGGACTAAGGGACATGATGATGACAGTAATGAGCTTGTACCGGTACAATGTTGAAGTAGTTGTGCACACAGAGTAAATATTAATATACAAACCTTTGTCTCGTATCTTCAAAGCAAAACTCTCTTGTAGTGCCTTTTAAGATTTCTAATTCGAAAGATAATAGATTGTTTTTACTTGCAGTCAAAATGGAGGGATAGTATTTATAATTAAACCACTTCCATCGAGAGAATCTAACTTTCTATTCCACTGTTTCTATTATGTCATTGAAATGATCATATTAACTTTTTGATATAACAGGTAGATTACGGCAATGTGACAGATCGTAAAATTCTGCGAAAGGGGTTGAAATGTCACAACTTTGAGTGGTACCTGAAAAATGTCTTTCCTGAACTTGTTATACCTCACGGGATAGATTATGTAGGCGAGGTAGGTAGTTGTTAAACAAGTATAAATATATATATATATATATATAGATATATATGTATATATATATATATATATATATATTTATATATATACTGTTTTTCGTAATCTTAGAAAAATAAAGTTATCAGTTAAAACTGTTTCAGTTAGACTAATTTAGAAGTCGGTCAGATAAAAAATAATTACTTAAGTTGCTGGCATAATGTTTTCGCTGCTACTTCACACATCAATTGGTTAAGATTTTCTTTACTTTCTTTTTCGGTTTCTTTAATGAAAAATTGTTTATGTCACATAAACTTTTTAGATAAGATTTTACCAAAAGGAGCCTTGCTATTTTATTTCCCGTTCATAAAGTTTTCTACCATTCTACATTTCCTGTTCATCTATTTTCTTCCCACCACAAGATTAGGAATGTATCAGCCCCTTAATTTTTTTTTGATAGTGAACTCAAAGTCTGCGCCCATTTATTATGTATGGATTCCATGAATTAGGAAATAATCCGCTGTGGTATTTTAACAATAATCATCGAATCTCATCACTATGTACCTTTTCCCACCTCAGATAAGAGGTGTAGCGGCCCCAAAATGTTTGGATGGTGGTTCCAGTCCTGAGCCTGCACTCTTTATGTATCGGTGTCATGGACAAGGCAATGATCAACTGTGGTACTTTAACAACAATCATCAAATCTATCGGGAAAACATTTTTCTCTGTGTCAAAAATGGATCAACTGTCCTTGAATGGAACAAATGCTCTTCTCGGGGAAACTGGAGGTATCAAGAGGTAATTCAATGAATTGCACCGAAAGCTTTGTCAATAAATTACACCTTCAGTTTCTGTATCAATTGGGATCAATCAAAAATCAATTTATTTATTATAATCAAGTCAATTTAAAACGTAATTAATTACACAAAATAATCAAATAAATTGTGTGAAGGGTTTACATGACACATATTATATCGTGTGAACAATGCAAATCTTGAGATGTTATATATATGTATATATTTTTATAGATTAATATATTTAAGAATGAGCTATGCAGACGTAACGCCAAAGAACCGAAACGATTTAAATACGTTCGGATTCTTAAAAACATATATAGTTATTTTCCATTATTTTACGGAAATTGAATTAATTTAAATGCGCAAAAAATAACATAAATACGCTTTTATTTTAGTAAAAGTTTTAGTAGTATTATTATAAATTACAAAAATATTTAAAGTAACAACTAAGGAACTATTTTAAGCAGTTTATTCCAATTTAAAAGTTATGGGAGAAAATCATAATAAAATTATGATCTAACAATTACATAGTATTCACATTTATTGGGAAAACCCAAACATGACAAGATACGCCTTAAAATAAAGGAATGAATTTTTTAAATAATTAACCTTCTTTGGTGCATACATATCGGAGATAGGACAAAGGATGTGAACATTTTTACGTGGATGACAATATATTTAATTCCTATGGTATTATATGTGTGAAAAAAAGAGATGTTACATTCTCTCTTTACAAAAAACCATATGTTTACCAATTAAGAAAATGATGACGTTAACAAATCTTGGTTAAACTTATATAAGTATATCCATGAATTTCAAAACCTAATCATTTTACACACTTGAAAAATTAATTTGAAAAAAAGAGATGGGATATTAATTGTGACATAAAGAATTGTTGAATGATATCATTAAAGCGTCAAGAAATCAAACGACATTTAAGATCAATTGAAAGATCTTAGAAATGATAACAAGAAATGTCAAAATATATTACACGTCTGATACAGTGATCTCACAAGTTCCTGAATCAAGCAATGATTTCATGATTGCCTTCTTACTTTTTGTTTCTAAATACTGGAGTAATGGTTATTCTGGTACAAAGCAACTGTACACAGGAAACATCAAGGGCCTAAAGCTGCTGCATCGCATTTTGCTAACAACTGAAATATTTTTTGAGTGCAACCAATGCATATTGTTTTCTTTCCAAGAATAGTTTTAGCTCCATCATGCAACTCGCTGCTTGGTCTCCATCATACAACACTGCCGCTGGGTCTCCATATTGCAACACTGCCACTTCGTCTCCATCATACAACACTGTCATTCTAAATATTTGAAAATACCGCATCATTCATGCTTATGCAAGCATAATTTTTAAAAATCTAAAGAACAAATATTTGCTCACGTCGGTATCGATCTACAGACTGCAGTGTTCTCTCATGGTCAGCTCTTAGATACATTTTCAAGATCCAGGAACCAAGCACAAGATTAAAGCTTTTACAGAAATCTACATCAGACCCAGCGTCTGGGAGATGGTCACATGTCTCGCAATGTAGTTGTCCCATGAAACATGTCAGAACTAAAAATAATTTAACTATTTTTTCATAAATATAAATTGTCTTAAATGTGTGTAGGTTTAAATTGTGCTCCCCCCCCCCAATTCCGTCAAGTTCTGGCGCCTTGGGCACCACGGGATAACCTAGTAATTTTATAAACTAAATAATTTTTGAAAACTCCATTCCGGGAACATTGCGGAAACAAAACACTGGAAGCCCTTGTACATCCAAATAAAATCAATTTCATACTCTAGGCTTCATGCAGTGATCAGACTGGAATAAATGCGATCTGTGGACTTATTAATTAATATCGCAGAATACATGTTTGCAAAGACAAAATGACCTTGGATTTTATTTTTAGCGCCAGGAATCTATTTTTTTAAAATAAATTCTTGACCGAAAAAAAACCACAATCCAGTCCTGGTCGTTTTTTTTTTACATCAATCAATTGATTCTGATTGACCGTTATTGATTACTGAACACACAAATCTCATCAGTTAGCTGATCCTGATGAAGCGTTATTAAAAACTGTACATATAAAACTCATCAATCAGCTGATTCTGCCATACCGTTATTGATTACTGTAAATACAAAACTCATCAATCAGCTGAATCTGCCATACCGTTATTGATTACTGTAAATACAAAACTTATCAATGAGCTGACTCTGATGTACCGTTGTTAATTACTGTGAATACAAAACTCATCAATCAGCTGATTCTGATGTACCGTTATTGATTACTTTAAATACAAAACTCATCCATCAGCTGATTCTGATGTACCGTTGTTAATTACTGTGAGTACAAGACTCATCAATCAGCTGATTCTGATGTACCGTTATTGATTACTGTACATAAAGAACTGTACAATATGGGACCATATATGTATTCTATGCAATGATCCCTATAAGCGGCCGAGCAGCTAACTCACAGACGTTGCGCAGCAGTTTTGAGTATACGCGCAGCAAATTTCCATTAAAGTGTGTGTTTTTGTTTGTGGGCTGTAAAATTTTGCACACACAACTGTACGATTTTGCACACGAACCAGCAAACATTAGAGGGAACATTGACTCTATGCACTAACTTCTTTAAGGAATGTTTAAGTGGGAGTGTTCAAGTATCCGGACAATATGTTACCCGAACTCGCCATGGTTCCAAATAGTTCGGAAAATTGACGCTTTTTTAGAATTAATATCTTCTCTTTCTGCAAAAGTTATATAATTTACCATTTTATTCACATACTTCATTCACCTGATATTGGTATCATTTCCTTCTCAGGACAAAAGTTTGGTCTACTTACCAACAAATGAATGTCTCATTGCCAGTGTCACAGATAGCAAAGTGTCTTTAACTCCTTGTCACCCAGGCAACAAATGGCAACAATGGAACCTGCAGCGAAGACGAAGTGATCTCAACTTTCCAAAATAGAGCGTGGCGTCATCTTAACTCATCAAAGCTATTTTATAAGTCAAAATAAATTCAAGTCAACAAATAGATTGAGACCTGTTCTCTAGATTACAAGCGTGTGTAGTAGTTGGTAGTGGAGTGAAAGACCTGTTTTTTATGTCGGTTTTAAATCGTTGGCCCGCTGTCCTGTGTGTGTCCTCCACAGTTTCCTGCTGGTCAACATCAAACGTTCAAATCATTCAAGTATTACATTTCATGCTTTATTAGTTCCCCCTTTGGCTATTTTTATGACAATAGAAAATAGTATTTCTATGTTGTTTAAAATCAACAAATTTATTTGTGAAGTCCGCCTTTAGAAGTCCATAAAATATCTTCTTTGTGACGTATCACTAAATTATTTATGGTATTTCTTCTCTACTGATGTTCTGCATGGAGAATCAGCTGTTTCTGTGTAGACCAGCACAATTTGACAAACACTCATAGTGCACAATTTGGCAAACACTCATAGTGCACAATTTGACAAACACTCATAGTGCACAATTTGACAAACACTCATAGTGCACGATTTGACAAACACTCATAGTGCACAATTTGACAAACACTCATAGTGCAAAATTGACAAACACTCAGAGTGCACGATTTGACCACCAACTAACTAACACACATATTCTGGTGAGGGTCTGAGATTACTCTCTTATGACCCCGGCTAGTAAATTGGCTATCAACTCCATCTGTTGAGCTGAGCCATACAACATTTTCCTCACAAAGGGTCCTCCAACCGCCCTGGCTTCCCCCGGGAGATCTAGTGAGGGGCATTCGGTCAACAGGTGCTCTAGGGTCTCCGGGGCCAGGCTGCAATACCGGCAGGTAGGATCCCTGTTGTTATCCAGCCACCAGAAATATGTGCCCAAGGGGCAGTGCTCGGTGCGCATCTGCGTCACTAAACTCTGCGTTCTGCGTCCTAACCCCCACCCTGGGTCTTGTTTGCTAGGAGTGGGCAAGTTTGAATAGACGCCTCTGGCGGTCGTGTTGTCAGCCCATTGCATGTACCACTTCTGCCTGAAGTGGTCCGCCAGCCAGTTTTTAATTCCCAAGAAAGTCATTGGTACTTCTGGCTGAGGCTGGGCAGCCCTGGTTTTCACCAGAGTGTCCGCTCTCTCGTTGCCACTGATGTTGACGTGCCCTGGTATCCACTGCATAGTAACCTTGCCCCCTAGTTCACCAAGTTTACATACGTCGTTGGTAATGACGTCGACCAAGTGTGTGGTACCTTGTCTCTTCCCCAAGATCTCAAGAGCAGATCTTGAGTCTGAGTAAACAACTACATCAAGCCCCGCATGTTCCGTCCCTTTCAAAGTGTCGTGGACTCTCTCCAAGGCCCTGTGTATAGCCATGAGCTCCGCATCAAAATTTGATGCTGCAGTCCCACAAGGCCCCGAGAGTTCTTCAATGGGTGGTCATCCCACTGGGTACAGTATGAGCGCACCGTACCCTGCAGTTCTCTCTCTCAGGTTGGCAGATCCGTCCGTGAACACTTTCACTGGTATGTGTGCGAACACATCCATGGTCTCAAGGGCAGCCGCTTTCTGAACATGTTCAGGGCTACCTTTCGTCACTGCTGCATCAGTCAAGGCCAAATGTATAGAGGGACGTGAGGGCTCCGCATATGGTGGATTAACTGGGATTAAGGTCAGACGTTCTCTATTTGGGGGCAGGGCGACTGTCCTTTCCAGCTCCACGACCTGGTGCATGAAAGAGGACCTCTTTAGTCTCCTGCCGCCAACCCAGTTATTCTGCATTTGGAAGGCTGGTTCGTTTTCGTCGAGCCGCCGGTACCTCTCTACGGTACTTAATATTGACTTTTCCCTCCTAATTTGTAACGGTTCTACATTGGCCAAGATCTCTACAGCAGCTGTGGGAGTAGTCCTGTAAGCGCCACAGATGAATCTCAGAGCCTGATTCTGGATTCGGCCCAGTTTTTCCAGTGCGGTCTTGCTTCCAAAGGATTGGACCGGCATGCTGTAATCCATCACCGACCTTACACTGCTTAGGAAAAGAGCTCTAAGCGTACTTGCGCCCGCGCCCCAACTTGTGCAAGCCAGTTTTTTCACCAGGTTGAGCTTGGCGGTTGCCTGGGAGCAGAGGTCCAGTACAAAATTATGCATTAGCACCTTTTGATCTAATTTGACGCCCAGATAAACCGGGTGCATGATTTGACCACCACCTTTAGTACAAGATTTTACCAACACCAGAGTGCACCATTTGACTACCACCTATAGTGCATGATTTGACTACCACCTATAGTGCATGATTTGACCACCACCTATAGTGCATGATTTGACTACCACCTATAGTGCATGATTTGACCACCACCTATAGTGCATGATTTGACCACCACCTATAGTGCATGATTTGACCACCACCTATAGTGCATGATTTGACCACCACCTATAGTGCATGATTTGACCACCACCTATAGTGCATGATTTGACCACCACCTATAGTGCATGATTTGACCACCACCTATAGTGCACGATTTGACTACCACCTATAGTGCATGATTTGACCACCACCTATAGTGCATGATTTGACCACTACCTATAGTGCATGATTTGACCACTACCTATAGTGCATGATTTGACCACCATCTTTAGTACAGGATTTTACCAACACCAGAGTGCACGATTTGACTACCACCTATAGTGCATGATTTGACCACCACCTATAGTGCATGATTTGACCACCACCTATAGTGCATGATTTGACCACCACCTATAGTGCATGATTTGACCACCACCTATAGTGCATGATTTGACCACTACCTATAGTGCATGATTTGACCACTACCTATAGTGCATGATTTGACCACTACCTATAGTGCATGATTTGACCACTACCTATAGTGCATGATTTGACCACCATCTTTAGTACAGGATTTTACCAAAACCAGAGTGCACGATTTGACTACCACCTATAGTGCATGATTTGACCACCACCTATAGTGCACGATTTGACCACCACCTATAGTGCATGATTTGACCACCACCTATAGTGCATGATTTGACCACCACCTATAGTGCACGATTTGACCACCACCTATAGTGCATGATTTGACCACCACCTATAGTGCATGATTTGACCACCACCTATAGTGCATGATTTGACCACCACCTATAGTGCATGATTTGACCACCACCTATAGTGCATGATTTGACCACCACCTATAGTGCATGATTTGACCACCACCTATAGTGCATGATTTGACCACCACCTATAGTGCATGATTTGACCACCACCTATAGTGCATGATTTGACCACCATCTTTAGTACACGATTTGACCTCCACCTATAGTTCATGGTTTGACCACCACCTATATGGTTTGACCACCACCTATATGGTTTGACCACCACCTATATGGTTTGACCACCACCTATATGGTTTGACCACCACCTATATGGTTTGACCACCACCTATATGGTTTGACCACCACCTACAGTGCATGGTTTGACCATCACCTATATGGTTTGACCACCACCTATATGGTTTGACCACCACCTACAGTGCATGGTTTGACCACCACCTATTGTCATTTTGACAGCCTGAACTTTGGAAGAGTGCACAATGAGATAATGAATTCATTTCAAGATGGAAGTAGTACAAGGGATGGTACTTTTTTTTGTTTACCGAACAGAGAGTGATGTCATTATTTAACCAAGTGGACGCAGCTCAAGCCTCGAGACCTGACAAATTAAGTGGTCGGCTCATTAAACTATGTTCAGAGCAGCTCTCCTTCATTTTTTGTTACATATTCAATAAATCTTATGTAACTCACACAATACCATCAATTTGGAAAACTTCAGAAATCAGACCAATTCCAAAGAAAATTAAGGTAACGTGCAACAACGACTTACGACCTGTTGCACTTACCTCTATTGTCATGAAATGTTTTGAGAAAATAATTCTCAAAGAAATTTTGAATGAAGTACAGCAAAAACTTGATCCCACCAATTTTCTTACAAACCTGTAGAAGTACGGATGACGCAATCTTATTATTGTTAGAGAGACTTTACCATCATCTAGACCAGCGGTTCTCAACCTTTCTGAAGCCGTGACCCTCTTAATACATTGCCTCATGGTGTGGCGACCCCAAAACACAAAATTATTTTCGTTAATACTTTACAACTGTGGATTATGTGCGTCCCTAAGATAGACCTGTACAAACAATTCAGTTAAATATTGAAGTTAATTGTTCAAATATCTGACGTTTAAATGGGAAGGAATCGTAAATACGTCGAATTTTCAGCTTTTACTACAACTTAATTTTTAGTATTCATTGTCCAATTGAAATGGGGTGGAAAAAAAACGAAAAAAAAACAAACTTACTTTTAAAATAAAACTGGGCACCCCCGTACAAAAAGATGTGAATATTGCTAGTTTGAGATCCGCCGATTTTAGAACATCCTGCACTCATTTGGAAGTTTCTATCTTGTCTTTTTTGTCTTTTTGTCTTTAAATTTTTTCTTTAAATCTGATCTGATGGCATAAGAGGTAAATCATAATACTCGATGAAACATGAAAAGGTTATTTATAGAATCTTAAAACAATAGAACGTTGCATAATAAGAAGCTTCAAGAAACTTTTAAAAGATATATTCAGCGACAACTGGAACTGGGGAAGGGGTGAGATCTCCCAGAAATGTATGGGAAGCTTTAAAAACTTCATTAAAACTTCCATAAACTGTTAGATCCTATCGACATTTTAATAATTTATATCTACATGGAACGCTATAGAACTTGCTGGAAAATCTATATATATATAAAAATGAATGTCTGTATGTGTGTATGTCTCTTATGCGCTCCTACACAATTCATGCGATTGCAAAAAACTTTGGTCAGTTGTTGTCCACATAACGGCCATTTAACTGAGTCATTACAACCCTTATAATATGTTCCGTTTTCAGCCGTTGGCCTTTAAATCGATTTTTTTTTCATTTATGAGCTTTGTAAAAAATAATGTCCATATGCGCTCCTACGCCATTTATCCGATTGCGATAAAACTTTGCTGTGATTTTGCGAGCATGTCCGTAAAGGGTTCTAAATTATTACAACCTTTTTAAAGTATTTAGTTTTGAGCCAGGGGCCCTATGTTCATTTTACTTATATGAGATATATTAATATATTTTCAAACCGTATGCGCTCCTACACAATTCATGCGATTGCTACAAAACTTGGTAAGTTGTTGTCCATACGCCGGAGCATTTTACTGTGTTATTTAAACAATTTTAAAATACTCCGTTGGCCTTAATTCGTATTTTTTCTAAAATGAGCTTTTTAAAAAATAATTTCCGAATTCGCCCATGTAATAAAACTCTGGTGAGATGTTGGGAGCACGGCCGCAAAAGTTTTTGAATTATTACAACAGTTTCGAAATATTCCGATTTGAGCCAGGGGCCCTAAGTTCTATTTTTTCATAAATAAACTATATACAAATATTTTAAAACCGTATGCGCTCCTAAACCATTCATGCTATTGCGACAAAATTTTGCTAAGTTGTTATCTATAAGAATGCGCATTTTACTCATTCATTACAGCACATTTAAAAGATTACGTTTTCGCCCGTTGACCCAAATTCATATTTTTTCTTATCTGAGCTTTGTAAAAAATAATTTCCGTATGCGCTCCTATACCATTTTTCAGAATGCGATAAAACTTTAGTGAGATGTTGTGCAATCGCCCAGAAAGGTTCTTAAATTATTACAACCGTTTTAAAATATTCAGTTTCGAGCCAGGGACCCTATGTTTGTTTTTTCTAATATGAGCTATATAAATATAATTTCAAACCGTATGCGCTCCTACACCATTCAAGCGATTGCGATAAAACTGAGGTGAGATGTTGTCCATAAGCCAGAGCATTTTTCTAAGCCATTTTAACCCTTCTAAAATATTCCGTTTTTTTGGCAATTGGCCCCAAATCCGTGTTTTTTTTTTTTCATTTTACGAGCTGATAAAAAAAGTATTTCCGTATGCGCTACTCTAAAATTTATTAGAATGCGATAAAATTTTAGAGAGATGTTGTGCGCACGCCCGCAAAGGTTTCTTAAATGATTACAACCATTTAAAAATACTCCGTTTTTAGCCAGAGTTCCTATGATCGTTTTTTCTATATAAGCTATACAGCTATAATTTCAAACAGAGATAATGCATGGATGGATAGCTTTTTAAACAAATACAAATAGTGACATTAAATTAAGTGTGTGACATATTAAGTAGGTTTCTGAAGTAATACAACAAATTTATAATATTCCTTTTTTGGCCGGGGGCCCTAAATTCGTTTTCCACACTTTTGTTATCTGTATAATTATCGTATACATTTCTATACCATTCATCCGATTGTGATAAAAATTGATCAAGTGAAATACGCACTACCGCAAATGTTTCTAAATTAGAAAAACATTTTACAATATTCCGTTTGGGCCAGTGACCCTACTTTCGTGTTTTCTTCTAAGATCTTTATAACTATAATTTCAAACAGAGCTATTGCATGTGTGGATATTGCTAAATCCGCCGGAAAATTTTTCTAATTTAGTACATCCATTGTACAATATTCCGTTTGTGGCCGTGGGCCCTAAATTCGTTTTGTTTTCTTAAATGAGCTTCATCAACATAATTTAAAACGGAGCTTTCAACACTATAGCCCTTGAACAAATCCCACATTTGTAGTAAATCAGATAAAACCCGTTTTTTTGCATTTTTATTGTAGAATAAATAGTATGAAGGTAAAGCCTCCAGTTTTAAATATATATTTTCAAGTGCATTTGTAACACCGATATTTAAAAAAAAAATAATGCAATTCATCTTGTTCAAGTTTGGTCTAGATGAAACAATTTAGTTAGGTAGAAGCGTTCATTGTAATCTAAGTATTCGTGTATAGTGTTGGCTAGAATAAAACATTTAAAGAAAATACATCTTTAAACCTCTTACAATCATTTGGTACTTTAATTCCGTAGTCCAAACATTTTAGGATTATCATAGACATAATATAGAAACATAAGAAATATATGAAGGATAATTTCAACACTACTGATACAGAATCATATGTCAGTAAACAAATACGTAGACCAGTTTAATGTGTTTGGTATTTAAGAAGCGTATACTGAATGTACAATGTGTAAATTTAATTTAATTAAAAGAACGAAATCTACTGTGGATTAAAATTGTTCCCTGTGTAAAAAAATGATGCTCTTGAGACATTGCTGTCCGCATAAAAAGCATTCAGTGACGTAGTTTTAAGTCATGCTGCTGATTTAGACTTTAATCACAAACTTACGATTCTCCCTCCCCCCCTCCCACATACAAACACACATCCACTATATAAAAAATATTAATCAAAATATTATGATCTAAGAATTGCATCTTAATCACTTTTATCGAGAAAAACCGAACATCTGTCATTCTTTGTGGGTATTTTAATACGTTGCTTATATTGCGAAATAAAAATAAAATGCATTTGATCTAAATACGTAATGACTTTATAGCGCCATTGCCTATTTTAGCCGTAGCTCTAAGTTTTAAAAATTTTATAACCGTGCGTAACAAAACTGGTAATGTATTTTCCTTTTCTTGAAAGTAAAATTAATACATATAATGGATACTTTTTAAATTGCTTAAATTTTCGAAATTAAATACAACTTTAGCTTTGTACTTTTAACATTTAATATTAGCTTTCTTTTTATTCCTTCAAAAATAATACTTTTATGAAATTTATAAAGTAGTGAAAAACCTACGCTTTAAATATACTTTAATTAGAAAATGACGTTTAATGCCACCAGTGCAGCGAAACTACATATACAAATAACATTCACTAGTGCACTTATCACTTATCAAAATAAGAACAAACCGTGTTAAAATACCGTGAATGATTGTTTAATTTCTTTAAAAATCTGTTTGGGGGAAGGGGGGGGGGAGACGTAGTAATACGACAGTTTCATTTGCCCAAGGCAGCACCCGATGCGCCTCAAAATGAATTTAACAAATAATTAACATTCGTAGGATCATATATATGGGGAGGGTTTGGGAAATATGGTGTGAACGATTTTACGTTAATGACAATTACTTTAAATCCAATAATAGTACAATTGTAAAAAATATATGTTATTATCTCATTTTACCATTTAAGAAAATCAATGATGTTAACCAAACTTTAGTACATTTACACAAATATACCAACAAAAATCAAAATCCTGTCATTTTACACAAGTTAAAATTCAATTTTCAAAATAGAAATGGATTAAGACTTTCTTAGATGATATGATTGATAGATAGATAGATAGATAGATAGATAGATAGATAGATAGATAGATAGATAGATAGATAGATAGATAGATAGATAGATAGATAGATAGATAGATAGATAGATAGATAGATAGATAGATAG
>CAXITT010000140.1:971209-1011292 GCA_964033795.1 Lymnaea stagnalis
TGAGTTGGTGAGAGGTTTTGTTAGGGTGAGTTGGTGAGAGGTTTTGTTAGGGTGAGTTGGTGAGAGGTTTTGTTAGGGTGAGTTGGTGAGAGGTTTTGTTAGGGTGAGTTGGTGAGAGGTTTTGTTAAAGTGAGTTGGTGAGAGGTTTTGTTAGGGTGAGTTGGTGAGAGGTTTTGTTACAGTGAGTTGGTGAGAGGTTAAGTTATAGTGAGTTGGTGAGAGGTTAAGTTATAGTGAGTTGGTGAGAGGTTTTGTTAACGTGAGTTGGAGAGAGGTTTTGTTAGGGTGAGTTGGTGAGAGTTTAGTTACAGTGAGTTGGTGAGATGTCTTGTAAGGGTGATTTGGTGAGAGATTTTGTTACAGCGAATTCCGATTTGGTGACGAAAAAAGGGGCGGGGTGCAAAGTTAGCTTTCTAAAAAAAGTATAATATTCCAACAAGTTCTATGTTGTTTATATACATTTTCTTTTCGCATTTCTTATTTTTCTATAAGTGTCTTTGACTAACTTCAATTTTTATAAAATAAGATTTGAAATAAAAATATATACGTTTCTAGAAGGCTCTAAACGAGTATAGGATGTTCTGAAATGTATAATATAATAGCCAAATCTATACGTGGATTTTAGGATGCAATTCAATCTTCTAGGTATATTGTTTTATCGCGGCCAAACTTGGTAAATATTCGTTTCATAATCTCCTTTCAAATATTGGTTTATTTAAATTTAATAATACCCACCTACTTTGTGCAGAAGGTTGTCCGATTTTATTTGAAATTAAACATTTTAATTTTTTATTTATTTTTTTTTTTTTGCGATTTCAACCAATTTTAATGGGATAAGATCGAGTAATGAGGATGTAACAGATCTTCAAATCAGGATAAATAATGGAAACTTCATTATAACATACTTGCGTTTGCTACAACAACAACAGGCTTCAAAACTGCACTTAAAACACATCTCTTTTAACACTACTATCCTGATTCCCCCATCTGACCGACAAACGTTCTTTTTTTTCAGGTTTATCCCTTCTTTGTTCTACTCATTTTTATACCGTGCTTGTACAGGGAACCAATGAAGTGAATGAAGTAATGGTGTGACATGATCACGGTTTTTTTTTTCTTTGCCTTTAGAATTAGCCTTGCAGCTGAGTTTTGAACCTATTGAAATTTTTCAATGAAGTGTTTTGGTGAACCTGATAGAAGAGAGTTACAATAGTCAAGACGAGAGAGATGAAGATCACAGACTAAGTGTTTTGTTGCACCAACTGCAAGGTAGTGGCGGCTGGAGCTGATCTGACGGATAGCGGTGTATGCACAGCGACAAGTGTGGGAGATATGTTTATCGAGAGACATGTTGTTAGACAGAATATAACAAACATTCCTGGCGGAGAATGTAAACTGTATGTCGGAGTGACCTCCTTGAAATGAAGTGGGGCGAGCTCAGCTGGATGATGATTTGTGATTAAGGAGTGCTTCCATTTTGTCATCGTTAAGCTTCAACTTGCTGAGTGTCATCCATGTCTTGACATCACCAATGCTCTCCCCCAAAGTCCGGACAGCAGAATCAACAAGAGAGGGATGGGTATGCATGTATAGCTGCGTGTGATCTGCGAATGATTGGTTCTCCACAGCATGCCTCTCGAGCAAGAGGAGCAGTGGCCTGGTATAGATTGGGAATAGAACCGGGTCCAAAACAGAGGACATACACTGGAGGGCATACACTGGAGGACATACACTTGAGGACATACACTTGAGGATAAACATTGGAGGACATGCACTGGAGGACATACACTGGAGGACATACACTGGAGGGCATACACTGGAGGACATACACTTGAGGACATACACTTGAGGACAAACATTGGAAAACATACACTGGAGGACACACACTGGAGGACATACACTGGAGGGCATACACTGGAGGACATACACTGGAGAACATACACTTGAGGACAAACATTGGAGGACATGCACTGGAGGACACATACTGGAGGACACATACTGGAGGAGACATACTGGAGGACACATACTGGAGGACACATACTGGAGGACACATACTGGAGGACCCACACTGGAGTATTAACATTGGAGGACCTACACTGGATGACATACACTGGATTACATACACTAGATGACACACACAGGACATGAAAATCAGAATTAAAAACTATATCAAATGCGACAGGTTCTTCAATACACTAGCAACTACTACACAAGCTTTAATCTCGGAAACAGGCTCAAACTCTTTGTTGACAAGAATTTATTGTGACTTATAAAATAGCTTTGATGAGTTAAGATGGCGTCACAGTCTATTTAGGAAAGTTGAGATCACTCCGTCTTCGCTGCACATGCCATTGTTGCCATTTGTTGCCTGGGTGACATGGAGTTAAAGACACTTTGCTATCTGTGACACCGGCAGTGAGACATTCATTTGTTGGTAAGTAGACCAAACTTTTGTCCTGAGAAAAAAAGATATAAAAATCAGGTGACTGAAGTATGTGAATAAAATGGTAACTGATAAAATATGTGCAGAATGAGAAGAGATACATTCTAAAAAAGGCGTAGATTTTCCGAACTAATTGGTACCATGGCCGGTTCGGATAATCATGTTTATAGCTAATTGAACACTCCCACGGAAAGTACACATTTTGAATTACATTGCGAGTAATGCGACCATCTCCCAAAAGTTAACTCTGTGATCGTATCCGGAAATTTATTTGAATGAAACATCGGTGACGCAAAAATTGATCGACGGAAATTTGATCGAATGGATATTTGGTCGAATTCTTTTTTCAGTCCACACGCATTATTTTGTTTTACTATATAATGTAGTGCGTTCAAAAAGAAATTTGACGTAAAATC
Organism: Lymnaea stagnalis; assembly: GCA_964033795.1. Lineage (NCBI taxonomy): Eukaryota > Metazoa > Mollusca > Gastropoda > Lymnaeidae > Lymnaea > Lymnaea stagnalis. The sequence continues at coordinate 974,069 of CAXITT010000140.1, forward strand.
AGATCGTGGGTTTCAGATATTGTTATCAACATAAACACTTTCCCAAGCTTGTTCTCTCTCAATTGAAATGTATTTTCACCAAATGTTTACAATAAATTTCTCAATATAATTATATTGCTATGGTCATAAATATGTGACCACCCCTTTTTATTCCCCTTTCCAACTTCATTGAGTTTTGCGCTTTGTGTCTACTTATGGAAATGTGTCCATAGCGTGTCAACGTCGTCAGTCTGTCTTTTCCGACATTGTTAAAAACATATATTTTTTTTAAAAATCTAAAACCTCTTGTCATGGTTGTAATTTCATTTATTGAAAAATATAGCTATCCAAGTACACCATTTTCTCACAAAATTTCACAGGCAGTGGGCAAACAGCACAACCAGGCAGTGGGCAGACAGCATGACCAGGCGTTGAGCAGACAGGACGACCAGTAAGTGTGCAGGCAGCACTACCAGGAAGTGGGCAGACAGCATGACAAGAAAGTGGGCAGGCAGCATGATCAGGCAGTGGGCAGACAGCACGACCATGCAGTGGGCAGACAGCACGATCAGGCAGTGGTCAGACAGCACGACCATGCAGTTGGCAGACAGCATGATCAGGCAGTGGACAGACAGCATGACTGCCAGAGGCACCTTCACTAACATGCCGTCTCTCAGCAGACAAGAACCATGGTGGGGGTTAGGTCGCAGATAGCAGAGTCTAGCGACACAGATGCATACCGAGTACTGTCCCAATCGCCACATATTTCAATAGGCTAGACCATAACAGGGACCCTACCTGCCGGCATTGTAGCCTGGTCTAGCGCAACTGTTGACCGAATGCCAGTGACTAAATGTATCAGGGGAGGCCAGGGTGGCGGGAGAGCCCTACGGGAAGACAACCTTATATGGCACAACTCAACAGATGGAGCTGGTAGCCATTGTACTAGCCGGGGTCATACTAGAGTAATCCCTAACCCTCAACAGAATATGTGCGCTAGTTATCCAAGTAACAATGTACACATCCCTTTCCATCCGCATGAAATGTGTTTTCTGAAGAAGATTTAATACATTATTTGCTTCGTTTTAAATGTATTTGCATACCAATTTCCGGTGTAATATGTTTGAGCCTTGAGATATTGCTATACGTATAAAATACACCCACCCCTACTGTGGCGTACCTTTTGCTGTCTGTGGTAAAATATCAAAATTCATTCTGTTTTAAGAATCGCATTTAGAAATTAGAATAGTTTCTTTGCCCTTATATATATAAGAATGAGCTAGAGTGACATAACGCCAAAGGGGTGATACGATTTAAGTACGTTCGGATTCCTGAAAACAATCGTGGTTATTTTCTATTATTTTACGGAAATCGAATCAATTTAAATGCGCAAAAAATATTCTAAATCCGCTTTTGTCTTAGTAAACGTTTAAGTATTATTATTATAAATTACAAATACATTTAATGTATCAACTAAGGAACTATTTAAAGCATTTTAAATGTGTTTTAAGATTATGAAAAAAAATCATGATCAAAGAATTACACCGTATTAACATTTATAGGGAAAACTCAAGCATAAAGCGTTTTTAATGCGTCTCTTAGTGCGTTGTTAATATTGAGAAATAAAATTAATAATAGTTTGTTCTAAATAATCACACAAATGACGTCATAGTGCGAATAGCCTATTTCGCCTGTTAATAAAAGACACATTGAAAAAGTTTTGCCTTTTTTTATTCCAAAAAATTGCTTTCATTAAATTTACAACGTAAAAAAAAACTAACCTTTAAATATAATTCTAATAAGAAATTGCGGTTTAAGTCAATCAGTGTAGCGCAGCTCCATAGCCAAATAGCATTCACTAATCAGCTTATACCTCATACAAATATGGAAGGGACTACAATCCGGTGGAATATTTTCTAAATTTATTTAAATCTGGGTGGGGGAGGGGTTGGTCACTTTACCCCAGGCAGCACACGATAAGTCTCAAAATAAAGGAGTGAATTTGATAAATAATTAACCTTCTTGGGTACATTCATATCGGAGGTAGGAAATAGGATGTGTACATTTTTACGTGGATGACGCTATATTTAAATCCTATGGTATTACATTTGGGGGAAAAGATTTTGCATTCTATTTTAACAAATATGTGTATGTTCATTTTTCTCAAGGCTGCACAAGATAAGTCTCAAAATAAAGGGATGAATTTGATAAATAATTAATTTCCGTGGGTAAAGACATGTCAGAAGTAGGAAATAAGATGTGTAGATTCTTACGTGGATGACAACGGAGTTAACTCCTATGGTTACATTTGGGGGGAAAAATGCTCTTTTTACAAATATTGGTCTGTTCTTTTAGCCCAAGGCAATACAAGATACGTCCCAAAATAAAGAAATTAATTGTATTAATAATTAACCTTTTTGGTTGCATACATATCGGAGATAGGAAAAAGGATGTGTAAATTTTTACGTGGATGACAATATATTTAAATCCTATGGTATCACATTTGTGAAAAAATTTTAAATTCTCTTTTTACAAATAAACATATGTTTACCAATTAAGAAGATCAATGGCGTTAACAAATCTAGGGTATATTTATATAAGTACATTTATGAATATCCAAACCCAATCATTTTACACACTTGAAAATTACATTTTGACAAATGAAGATGGGTTAATATTTTCTCTTTTTCGTTTAAATGAAAATATATTATTGTTGTTACTTTGCGAAAAGTAAAGAGTTGTGTATTTTTATGAGATTAACAATTTAATTTTTTTAAGACAGTCAAATCTGATTTAGGCGTGAAATTTTTTATGAAGACAACAATATACATTGAATTCCTATAATACAAAATATATTTATATCATAAATAGATTTTTTGTTGTAAATTTAAGAATAGGTTTTTTTTAATTTTGAGAGCAAAAAGTTGTAATTCAAGGGCACGAAAAAGGGTAAATCTAAAGTATCTCTCTAGCGTAATTAATTGTCCTTCAATTAACTTCTTTAGTGACAAAAGTGATATAATTGGTGATAATTTAGACTGGGTAATTTAAGGTCATGTTATGAGAGGGAAAAAGAGTTTAGGAGCGTGAAAGGGTGTAGGGTACGTGTATCATATAGAGCAGATAAACACTTCTCAAAACTTAATGATGTTAGAAACGTGAATATCATTACATTTTAAAAGTCGTGAATTGGGATAAGTTTTTGCAATGGCAGTTAGAAATTATCCCAAAGGACCTACTTTTATTACACCGATAACATTGGGTCATTTATTCCAGTAGAATATAAATAAATACATTGCTCTTTGCACCTACGGAGACTGTTAGGGACTTGAGTATATAGTGTGATTGCGTGTTGGTTTGAGATTATATGCGTTGTTTTATCTGTTATTCTTAGTATCTTGTGACGTATTGTGTGAAAGGGATATGGCGTATTATTATTGTAGATTTGGGTGTCGAGTGTTGTTCTTTGAGTACAGTAAAGGCAGTTGAGGAATTAGTTGATGAATAAAGATATTTTATCTAAGAATTATAGTTGTGAAGTGTATATAATTAAAAACCCCTAGACAACGAAGCCAACGAACCTATTAAGTAAGAATAGGTTTGTAACAGAGACTTTTTTTCGCTCTATTAAACAGCGCGTAACGAAATATCCCTGCTTCTATATTTGTGTATCACATGTCAAGACTTTCATTGTGCACACGCTGTAGTTTCAGACCTGTTTAACCCTGGGTGAGTGACAGAATAGTTTCCAGCTTCAAAAACCTAGTTTCAAGCTCCAGAGAGTAGTTTGGTGAATTAGCCGTGGGGGGAGAGAGGGTGGAAGGTTGGCAAACAATATACAAGTTGTGTCAGGAAATCCACTCAACTGATTATATAAGTTATCACAAATAAATACACCGGATAAAGTCCTCTGATTGGTTTCTTAAGGATGAGAAAAGGTCTTAGGCAAGCACAAAATAGTTTGACTGCCTAGACTTGCTTGACTGATAGGAATATCTGAGCTAAAATTCATGTTTTGGTTACAATAAAAACAAGTATGTATTTGTAAAATGTTTAAAAACAATATTGAAACACAATCAACCAATAAAGTTGTACACATGTATATATTTATTAAATTTCCTAGCAATAGCGCAAATTTTTCATCATTTTAACATGAAAGTGTTAATGATTTTTTGCTTTGAATTTTAAAATCCTAAAAAAGTTAAGCAATGTGAAAAATTTATTCGAGATTCTACCCAACACAAGTATAAAATATCATTTCATTTGTGGAATCATTCCTCAGGGTCTTTTTTCATGTAAGGAAAATGAAAAGTTAGAATAGACTCCCTTTGTAATCAAGGTTTCAAATCTGGACACATAAATTGAGAGCTTGACTGAGAAGTTTTAGAAGTGGACATGATCGTCTTTTCTTCTTAAACATTTTCGCCTCCTTGTGGTCCATGAGACTGTCTCACCTGACCATCATCAGTATTTAAACATTGGTTGCTCCACTAACCATCATCAGTATCTAAACATTGATTGTTCCCCTAACCATTATCAATATTTAAACATTGATTGTTCCCCTAACCATTATCAATATTTAAACCTTGATTGTTTCCCTAACCATTACCAATATTTAAACCTTGGCTGCTCTCCTAACCATCAGTGTTTAATTGTGCTATTGTTATCCATTATTTTATTAACCCTAAACCCTGAATATAGAAACAAAAATGAATTAATACATTATTATCATATTAGGTTCCAAAAGATTCATAAATGTTATATAGACCTTTATACCATTTATACCAGTATCAATCTGGTAGACATTAGAGATACAATAACAGGCCTAAGTGACGTAAGCCTGAGCCGACGAAGTGCTGGAGAATTGGTGTCAAGAACATTTGGAACGATGAAAATTGAAATGTAAATGGTGGCCTTTTAGTGCTAATGTGTCAATATTATTAATTTGTGAATTAAGAAATAAAATATAATAACTTAGGCCTTTACTAATTTTTAAAGACTAGATGTTAAATTGAAGACTTTAAAAAGTATATATACTAAATCTAAGTTAACAAAGTACTCCGGTCACGTATCTCTACTTTGATAGTTATAATCATGGCATAGGCAATAGGCATAGGTTAGAACTACGACTAATACCGTAAGCTTCTATTATAACTATTATTCGCAATAGTATTTTTTTTTTTAAATATCATTAGGCTTACCGCAAAGCCGAAAAAGAAGTAGGCTAAGCTTAGAGAAAAGTTAGTCTTTTTTTAAGTCCACAGTCCAAGATTTAATAGATTATAGAATGGACTGACCATTCATTTTTTTTAGTGATGGGACGCATAGCTGTCATAGTCATAGTCTTAATTTATTCTATTTACAATGTCTATCTAACATTTAAAAGCTAGAAAAACCCACATTAATATAATTGTTGATTTTAATCAAAATGGTTTTACACTTCACTTACCCTTAAATATCTTGATAGGTGAAATGAAGAGAATAAAGTCCAAGATATTACGTTACGAAATGTATTTCCTTTTAAAAAAATAATTACGAATGCCTCTGAAACTTGGAAAGCGCATGCGCAATCAAGGGGAAACCCCTAGCATGATGCCCAATCAAATCGATGAGCAACATTAAGGCTACAATAAGTGGACCCGGCTGGTAAGTACAAATAACACAGCCTCTAAACTAAAATAAAAATATGTTCTGGTTGACTCATTGAGATCAAAACCGCACATGTCAATCAATTGTGCTCTTATTCCATTGCTCCCGGTGTTAACACAAAAAATGTGGTAACTGTTTGACTGAAAACACCACAAATTTTTTTTTTTTTTTTTTTTTTTTTTTTTTTTTAAAAAAAAAAAAAAAAAAAAAATTTTTGGTTATTTTTTTTTTTTTTTTTTGAAAAAAAACAAACAAAAAAAAATTGTTGGCTAGTTTTTTTCTCGTCGTAGTGCCGTAGTCCGAGGCTTAAAAACGTTATCTACTTCGGCGAAAGCGTAGGGGTAAAAATGTCTGTAATGAGCTTCAAAAAATGAATTGAATAAACGATGAGTTTCTGTAATAAATACCGCTGTAAATAAATACAGGACTAAAATAAATAAATAGTTTTGTTATCCCAACTTTCACTGAAACTGTGCTAATGTGTGATGGATAGGGCCCAACTGAGATCAATGTGTGATGGATAGGGCCTAACTGAGATCAATGTGTGATGGATAGGGCCTAACTGAGATCAATGTGTGATGGATAGGGCCTAACTGAGATCAATGTGTGATGGATAGGGCCTAACTGAGATCAATGTGTGATGGATAGGGCCCAACTGAGATCAATGTGTGATGGATAGGGCCTAAATTAGATATCACGATTTCCCCTGTTTTTGTTTTACCTACCTCTCGGTATTACGAGTTCCCCTGTAGGTGTATTTGTTTTACCTACCTCTCGGTACTACGAGTTCCCTTGTAGGTGTATTTGTTTTACCTACCGCTCGGTAATACGAGTTCCCCTGAAGGTCTAATTCATTGATAAAGCTCTCGGTGCAATTCATTGACTTACCTCTTGATACCTCCAGTTTCCCTGAGAGGAGCATTTATTCAACTCAAGGACTGTAGAGCCATTTTTGACACAGAGAAAAATGTTTTCCCGAAAGATTTGATGATTGTTGTTAAAATACCACAGCTGATTATTGCCTTGTCCATGACAGCCATACATAATGAGTCCAGGCTCAGTACTGGAACCACTATCCAAACATTTTGGGGCCGCCGCACTCCTGATCTGAAGTGGGAAAAGATAAGTGATGGAGTGGATTCACGCTAGAATGGCAGTGGCCACAATTCAAGGGCTGTAGAACCATTTTTTGGACACAGATAAACATGTTTTCTAGATAGACTTCGTGATTGATGTTAAAATACCACAGCTGATCATGTCCTTGTTCGTGACATCCATGCATAACGGGTTTGGACTCTGACTTGAATCCACTATCCAAACATTTTTGGGCTGCTACATTTCTAAACTCATGTGGAAGAAAAACTCGATAAACGGGAAATTTGGTTGAATGGTTCCCCGGGAAAATAAATTTAATGAACTGGAAATACAATAGCATTTCTCCTTGTGTTATAATATAATCTTTTAAAAAAATCAGTGTGACAAAAAATATTTTTCATTCCAGAAAATATCTGACAAGAAAGTATTATTGACTGAGGGTTTGTAGTTAAACTAATCTCTAAACCACTTGTGTGAGGTAGCAGCGAGCAGATTATGCCACCACTCAACTCATGATTTTTGGTCTGACCGTCTTCTAAATTAGGCTACCTAAAGCAGCTTTAATTGATAATTTTATATTGCTAGGATTACAAACGTCAATATATATATATATATATATACTTGTGTAACAACGACCTACCTCGCCTACATAATCTATACCGTGAGGTATGACAAGTTCAGGAAAGACATTTCTCAGAAACCACTCAAAGCTGTGACATTTCAAGCCGTCTCGCAGAATTTTACGATCTGTCACATTACCGTAGTCTACCTGTCAAATTCGAAAGTTAATCTGAAGATTTCAATAAAATAACAGAAACAGTGACGTGGCAAGATTTAGTTCAGCTCGGGGAGGGACACGTTTTATGCCACCCCGAATAAACAAAAAATCCTTTTTTATTTGACCGAAAATGGCGCCGATTCATATCGTGGGAAATGCGCCGCCAGTAACTGACACCCCGCCCTTTTTACAATCCAACATGATTGAATTCTTTTAAACCTTTTTCGATTTACATCGTCAAATCTTAAAATTGTTGTAGTAGAATTGGTTAACGTGTGAAGTAGAATTGGTTAACTTGTGTAGTAGAATTGGTTAACGTGTGTAGTAGAATTGGTTAACGTGTGTTGTAGAATTGGTTAACGTGTGTAGTAGAATTGGTTAACGTGTGTTGTAGAATTGGTTAATGTGTGTTGTAGAATTGGTTAACGTGTGTTGTAGAATTGGTTAACGTGTGTTGTAGAATTGGTTAACTTGTGTAGTAGAATTGGTTAACGTGTGTAGTAGAATTGGTTAACGTGTGTTGTAGAATTGGTTAACGTGTGTTGTAGAATTGGTTAACGTGTGTAGTAGAATTGGTTAACGTGTGTAGTAGAATTGGTTAACGTGTGTTGTAGAATTGGTTAACGTGTGTTGTAGAATTGGTTAACGTGTGTAGTAGAATTGGTTAACGTGTGTAGTGGAATTGGTTAACGTGTGTAGTAGAATTGGTTAACGTGCCATGACAACATCACTTACAGTTTGGTAATTTGTTGCCTCATAGAAGTAATTTTTGTAGTTGTCCATCCACACTTCGGCCACTCTCATTGAGTTTTTGATGACAGCATTGGGGGCCCCCTTAGTGGGAACGCTAGAGCGAAAGACGTGGCCCACATGCGAGCAAACGTCCATCAATAAAGCGCCACCACACATCCAGGTCTGGTTAAATTAGGTCATAGTGGATAAGTGGTAAGATTCAAATAACTGTACATCTATTACATGGAATGATGATTTTTTTCAATTTATAAAGATACATAATGTAGGATGCATCTATGCAAAAGATATGATGTAAATTGTATGTACCTTAAATGAGAGCTCAATATTTTCTCCACCCCAAAAGTCCATCTCTGGATCATAGGTGCCAAGTTCTATGAAGAATTTTCTAGATATGGCAAAGAGACCCCCGGGCATTACAGGTGATCTGAAAGTTTGAAATAATTTGGTAATAAAAAAATAAGTTTTAGGCTTAACACAATGGTTTCCTATTTTAAGTGGCATAGATAACTGCCAAGCAGAGGCGTACCGAGGACATTATGACGACCACGGGAAGAACTATTGCGACCCTTTCAAGCTTGAGAAACTAATTTTAATATAATTAAGATTTACCTATAGTTTTCAAAAACAAAAATGTAAGTAGATTATAGTCAATACGTTTTACCTTACACAGTACGGCTAGTCCAACATATAAGTAACCAAATATTGTTTAAATATAAAAATCCTACTTGTGCTGTGTAAGGGGTGTATATTGTTACTTAAGAATTTGGGCATGCCAACAGTTATCTTGAGGTAGTAAATCTTGCTTTTGGCGGTGGGCTGAGCAGATGCGTCACTGGAGTTGGTGTCCTCCGCCGTGGTCAAGTCGTGGGGCCACCCCCCTCAGAACCCACCAACCCCCACCCCCGTACCTGCATGGTGTAATTCTTAACCAAATCATACAGAAACTTCGTAAAATAAGCACTGAAGCAGAAAAGACATAATAGGAAAACGTAGAATTTGAGGTAACGGCATTTTAAAAATTATTCTTTACAGTTAAAACTGAGCTATCCTGGACTTCTAACACACTAGCCTGTTAATCACTCCATCAAAGCTAGCATTATTCACCTTATCACTTTCATCTGAAAAAATTGTTGGGACCAGAAAGGCGGAACTGTTTCATATAAGCTTGCAAATATCTCTTTATAGACAGACCGTGAGAAATAGCTGTTGGCGTAGTGGGAGGATTGGGAGATACTGTTCAGGAATTCCTATTCCGTTATGATTTTAAAACTTTAATTAATGACTATTTTTTAGCGTCGTCGTCTCAATAAGATAACCTGGAGCCCTGTCCAAACAGAATGAACATAAAAAGAATGAACACATAAAATAATAAACATATAAAAAGAATATAAAGTGATGACAATTTTAGTTATAAACAAAACGTTTGCAGTTTATAAAAAAAACAATTTAAATTTTTAAAAACTTTGTAAATAGTGCGGTAAATTATACGTAGGACAGACAGGTCATCGCCTTGGAGACCGGTTTAGAGAACACTTCAATGACGTAAATAAACAGGCTCTCTGTCCGGTCTCCAAACATTTCACTAGCACTAGCCATGATGGAATGTTAGACATCGCAGTTACACGTACACTGTATACAATAACACACCGGATAGAATCTATATGGAGAATAAATTGATAACAAGATTTGGTACGTTGACTCCATACGGGATAAACCAAACCCACAATTTTACGAAACTGCCATGTCTTTTTCCTGTTTGGGCTTTTTTTTTTTTCATTTTACTCCAAGTCACTTCCTTTCCATTCTTCTATACTTTTTTCTTTCTCGTTTTTTGAGCCCACTGCTATTTTTTTCTCCTTTTCTAGATAGTAAATGCATATTATGTACATTTAATTGATACTTATTTGAATATTTTGTTGTTATACTGACGAAGGCATGTGCTGAAAAGTTTACTAGTGTATTATGTAAAATTATTAAAGCTTAACATACAATTTTATATTGACACAATTTGTTCGTGTCTCATAAACGTAATCGAGCGAGCACCGAAAAATTTTCTTTTTACTTTCACCATGGTGGCCAACCCATTTAAAACATTCCTTAAAATATAACCAAAAATTGACTTGTCCGTTAATGTCCGTAAGAACTTTAGGATGTTCTTGAGAAATGAGACATTGTAAAACACATTTTTTTTAAAAATAGTTTTAAACTTTTCTACTCATAACGTGTAGAAAAATGGCAAGAAAGTCAAAAACTAAGGTAACACTTTAAAAAAGACTTATGTCTCACGGTCTAAAGCCATTGTCGTTAAAAGATATGTGTTTGATATTTGACAGGGTCATAGGAATTTAGGCAAACGGATATTTTTTTTTCAGCTTCTTAATTTAAAAAACATATATATACAAATTAGTCATTAAAAAAAGTTTGGTCCAAAAAATTGTGAAGATTCTAACATTTGTCCGTAAATGTTATTTTATTGAAGCGTCATATCTGGAATAGTAAGGTTGGCTTACCTCAATAGTATTGTTGGCTCACCTGAAAGGTATTGTAATGTCCTTCCTCCTGTCGAACTCACGTTTTGGAATCTCTATCCAATCAAAAAACAGATTTTTGAAATGAAAAGTTCCGTAGTGTATAGGATTGTTGTTGCAGCCGACACCGAAAGTCTTGTCGTTGATGCTATCAATGAGTGGAAATACAACGGCCTTAGGGTTCAATTTGATCTGCAGTAACAACGAGTCAGCCCAATCTGAAGACGTCATTGTAGGTTGGAATGATGAGAAATAAAAGATGGAGAAAATGTGATTTATTGAAAAGCAAAAAAGCATTCTGAGCAGGGGATTTATTCCGACTCTATAACTTATGACATATGTTCGTGACAACCAAGTGCTCAGCATGAATGTTATGTCTCAAATACCTGGGAAACACTCAATGTGAGCATCCAAAAACACAGCCACTGGGGCGGTGGACGCCTCAAACCCCAAGAGTCTTGCTTTGATCAAACCCATCTTCTTCTGAGATCGAACTATTTTTACTTTGGGGAATGGACTGAAGTATTTGTCCAGTGGAGCTCCCAAAAAAGCTTTGAAATAAAGAAGTGAGTTGGGGGGGGGGGGCAATCAAGGTTATAAAAATGGCCTTTGATCATTGTTGACACATAAGTTATGAAATATATTTTGTCAAACTTTTTGTGTTAATAAGACACTGTGAACAGATCTTAAAAGTGTGGACCAAGCCTCGTTGTGGAATATGATGATGACACTTAGTGGATCCAGTGAGCCGTTGAACGACTTGACGGCTTTCTTACATCTGGAGGAAAAGATGTTACGACCTAATCAACTTAACATGAATTCACTGAAAGCGTAGCATAGAAATAGAACGATATTGACAGATCACGTACGTACAAAGATAGACACGATATTGACAGATCACGTTAGTACAAAGATAGACACGATATTGACAGATCACGTTAGTACAAAGATAGACACGATATTAAACAAATCACGTTTGCACAAGATAGGCATGATATTGACAGATCATGTGCAGTTTAGAGCAATGCTTTCCAAGCTGTGTGTCGCAAATAGTATTGTTTTGCCTTCGGCGTGTAAGTGTGTAGCGACACAGTAGTGTTTAGCCTGCAGCGTGTAGGTGTGTCGCGCGAAAATAAGCCAAGATAATAATAAAAATAATTTCACAAAGATTTGCGAAGAAATGGTGTCAGCATCTGAAAAGGTGATACTACAGGTCCAAATGTCGTAGCTCTGATACACGTGCCTATGAATTGAGAAAAACTACACTTACGCTTTTTAAAGAAAATATTTTAAATGAATTATGTGGACTAATTTTTTTAAAAATGCTAGTTCTTATGAAACATTTGAAAACTCAGATAAAATAAACACAAGCATTAAAATAATGAAAGTAAAAATAAAAGCGGTATATCAAATATGTGCAACATATGATCCAAGAAAATGTTCAAATAAAACATTTCTTTAATGCTGAAATCCAAGACTACGACAGGATGTGGAATCCATTTCAATCACATGAATGATGAACATTTTATTTCCTCAATAAGGATTAGATGTTATAAGAGTGGTTGGAATTGGAAAAAATAGTGTGCGAAAACGGTGAACATGAGATCTTTATTGACTTTTCCCCATTACATCAAACATATATGTTATATATAGCCTAGTATAGGGTATGTCGAGGGTTAATTTTAAACTTTAAAATACAGCTCTTTTTACCAACCACAACATGTCTAATTGGATGAGCTTGATATTTACGTCACCATCTAACTGTGCTGGGTCACTCCTTCCCTGCCCGCCCCTTTCTTGGCTTCAGAAAATTGTGTTTACGTCCGCATGAGTTCGATTTGTTCTCAAGAATGTTAGGTGACGCAATTTCTAGATTTACTTTACTAGAACGTTCAGATTTAATTTCTATGTAAAACCCGCCACTTTTCTTAGCCGATAGACATAGCACGACTTAGATGGATAGATCGAGACAGATAGAGAGAGAGAAAGATAGCAATTTTTGCTACTGATCTCAAATGTGTATTTAATTTTTTTAAATATAAAATTAAATTAAATGTCTTAAGTATCACTAGATTTGGTATCGTTTTCTTTGCATACTGTTTTTTCAGTCTTTTGTGAAATTTTTTTCCTATACAAGCCAACTATTAATATAGATTAAATCTTCAAAACCATCATGGCACGTATCAATATAAATGAAAGGTTTTTATGAGATGAGATATGTTGTGATATCATACATTGCTTTATTAAACTTAATGTATCTGCCAGTATGTCTTGAATTCAAATGTGTTAGTATGCTGGTAAAATCGAATTATTGTGTTGTGAAAAGATGTGTGTCTAAACATTGTGTCACCAACATGAACCGGATGGAAAGCACTGATAAAGAGACAGGCACCCGACTCACGGTTCATATTAAGACAGACACAGAACTTACGGCTCATACAGAGACAAAGACAGGACTCACGGTTTATATAGATACAGACACATGACTCACAAATCATATAGAGACAGACACAAGACTCACGGCTCACATAGAGACAGAGACAGAACTCACAGTTCATGTGAACAAGCTGGCAATCTCCTGTGCACTGATATCATGTTACTAACATATTCGTTGAAGTTGTGCTGTTGCCACCCTCTCTTGTAAGCCTGTCTGTCACTTTCAGAAAGATCTTTTTCTTCTATGGTCACGGCCACGCCATTTGCCCCTGGAAATTAAATCATCAATTGTTAGAACCAACGGAATATTCAAATTTCCATATTATTTAACTAAATTTGTGTAAAGTAACAAATGATCGAACTTTATATACCTTTATTTTTTTTAAAACATTTTCAAACGTTATTTAATGAGAATTTGATCCAATGGAATACTGACCTGATTTGTTTGTCTTTTCAATAACGTTCTTGCCTTGAACAAGTCTTACAAACAACAATACGAAAAACAACTAACAACTGATTGAAACCACCAACCAATCATACAGAGACAACATACAACTAACAACTGATTGAAACCACCAACCAATCATACAGAGACGACATACAACGTCAAGTGATCAACATTAACGTTATGTTCAAGACACAATGATACAAAAGAAGAGTGTGCAAGGCGTTTTTATGTTGTGTTATTCCCCGCATGTGTCAGACAAAATTGTTTAGTAGTTCCTTTATTCTGTCTTTATTATGCATTACTTACGACCGTATTAACATTACGAGTTTAAGTTCTCGTAAGCCCAGCAACATCCATACATTTACAATCAATTTAATTTCTTGTTATACGCATAAATTTTGCTGGCATCCGTCCGTCACATTGGTCGATGGTGTGAGCGTTATAGATTGACTTTGTATTTGGTTCTTATGGAACGGGATTTTTTAAACGTGATTGATTGAACGTGATTTATTGAACAGGATTTATTGAACGTGATTTAGTGATGAAGATTTATTGAACAGAAATTAATGGACGTTATTTTTTGATAATCATTTATTGAACGTGATTTATTGATGATGATTTATTGGGCTTGATTTATTGAGGGTGATTTATTGAGGGTGATTTATTGAGGGTGATTTATTGAGGGTGATTTATTGAGGGTGATTTATTGAGGGTGATTTATTGAGGGTGATTTATTGAGGGTGATTTATTGAGGGTGATTTATTGAAGGTGATTTATTGAGGGTGATTTATTGAGGGTGATTTATTGAGGGTGATTTATTGAGGGTGATTTATTGAGGGTGATTTATTGAGGGTGATTTATTGAGGGTGATTTATTGAGGGTGATTTATTGAGGGTGATTTATTGAGGGTGATTTATTGAGGGTGATTTATTGAGGGTGATTTATTGAGGGTGATTTATTGAGGGTGATTTATTGAGGGTGATTTATTGATGTTGAAATAACTTTGCGTTCAGTTTTTTTTTTGTTTTTTTTTTCAACATTTTCTTACTCTACTTTTGATCTCTTAATTATACCCCAAGTTTTGGACCTTTAAATGTTCCTTTAGTTTCGAAGAAATCTTGATGATACAGTGACGGCGTAGGAAGGGGTGTGGAGGGGGCTCGTCACCTTTATGAGAAGGGTGTCTCTTTAGGCCAAATTCTTATGATTGGGGTTGCCAAAAGCTTGTTCCGCCCAGGTGGCGCTATACCTTGCTACGCCACTTCTAGACTTGTATGATATTTTTCCTCTCACCCGGGAAGATGACGTAAGCATTTGTGATGTATTTACCTGGTCTTTTATGATGACCTATATGTTTATGTTATGTTACCTGGCACGTTAGAGTGACGTATGAAATATTTCATATTACCTGGCCCGTTAGGGTCATCACTGTCCACAAATGCTGGAAAAGTGACGTCGTTGAAGTCTCCTAAATAAATAAATGCAACTATTAGTAACCAAAAGGTTGTTCAATATTTTAATTGTATTCTAATGCTAACATTAATCTCTGGCGCAGACATGTGATCCCCTTCTTTAAAGCTTATATTTACACACAACACAATGGGTCTACAATTATTAATACATTTAAAAATCCATAGAGCCCAACATGTCTTAATCCTGGATTTGTTACAGACGAGTCGTACTCCCAATAATCTTCACGAACCTAATGCTGAACTCACATGTTTACGTTTTATTTTGTTTCAACTTCATGAACTAATCAGAGCTCAGAGAAACAACTAGATTCCCTTGCGTTGAAAGTTTGACACCACATTTTATTGAATGTGATCTACATTTGTGGAATGTGCGCTATCTACTTCACTAAGGAAGAAAAATGCACTTACTAATAACTTGTAGCCTGTGCTGGTTCTCTCCATTAGAATAATTAATAGGAACACTGGTGCTTTTCTTGCTTGCTACATGGGTCCAAGGAACAATTTGTTCTTTGAGCTGCTTTGAGCCGTCACGTGATGCTACTGTGTCTGTCTGTGGGACGGCATCAAAGTTTGCAAATATCAATAACATCCATATATACATGAGCGCTGCTGATGGCAGACTGAAGAGGAAATATTTCCCAAAACATTTGATGATCTTCAGATGTGAGCGTTTCATTTCAGGAATAGAAATGAATGTTTCAATAAATTAAATGTGTCCACTTTTATTGAACGTGTCCTTCTTTATTAAATGTGTCCTTCTTTATTGAACCTTCTTAATTGAATGTGTCCGTCTTTATTAAGTGTGTCCTTCTTTAATGAATGTGTCCTTCTAAATGAATGCCAAAAAAGAGTCCTTTCTCAATTGCATGGATTTTCGAAATTTCAAACAAACTTTTAAATCAGGGGTCTCAAACTCGTGGCCCGCGGGCCATTTGCGGCCCAAAAGATGATATTTTCCGGCCCGCTTCATCGATGGCAAAGTTTAGTGTTAATGCGGCTCGTGCGTTTTCTCCATTCTGTTATCTATAATGTCACTCTTCGTGACGGCTTTAGTCTCACCGACTAATCTAATTATGATTTTTATTATGTTTGTATTGATTTTAACGTTGATTATAATGGTAAAAAACTATTTTAAAATCAAATTAAAAGTTTTTATTTTATAGCATTTTATGAGACAAACATGGGCGCCAAATTGCGGTTTTGAGAAAAATTCAAAAAGTCAGTCAGAGGATAATGTACAACCATAATTGAGTAATTATTAGCAAACTGATACAGTTTTTTTTTTTTAAAATCTGTATAAAAATTCCCGCTTGTGTGTACGAGTAAGGGAAATTCCGAGCCTGTCAGCTTGGTCACTTTCAAAATAGGGTATATCAAAAATTAATTTTGACCTTTTCTACGACAAAAAAAATAAAATAAAAATTCATTCTGCCCACAATAACATCTTCCTTCGCATCAATAATTCATAAATATGTCCTGCTCCCGCCTTCTATTTGAACACGTTTTAGCATTTAAAGCTTTCATGAAGAAAGATGGGGTGATTATTCCTGTACCAAGTGATCCCAAATGGCTCATGACTTAGTTTTCCTTGTTGACAATACACAGGATAACTCCGCAGTAGCCGGTCGCAAGCCTGGGTGAGAAGGGAGGAGGGTTGGGCAAAGGGCTAGCTAACCTCCCCTGTAAAAAAGCATTGCTACAAAAACCCGAACAAAGATTTCAAAAGGAAACTCGGACCTTGGAAAGAATGGATCTCCTAAAAGAGAATTAATGAAGCTGGGTGGTAAAAGAAAACTGGAAACTATCTGGTGGACAACCATCCTCTCCACTGGGACCACCACCAGTCTAGGAACATGGAACGTAAGGACCATGTTCGAAGCTGGAAAACTGTCGAAGTTGCTTCTGAAATGCCGAGAGACCAAACCAGCCATCTCCATCTTAGAAATAAGTGAGTCTCAGGTCAGATAAAGCGCAGCACAGGGGAACTGCTGCTATTCCCAGGCCATGAAGATGAAAAAGCAGCACACAACAAAGGAGTGGCACTCATGCTTTCCAGAACTGCCCAGAACGCACTTATAGGATGGGAAGCTCATGGTCCACGTATAATCACGGCAAGATTTAAGACAAAAATACGGAAAGTCAATATGGACATCCAACAGGTATATGCTCCTACCAACGATATATATAAGAATGAGCTAGGTTCACATAACGCCAAAAGGGAGAACTTTTTAAATACGTTCGGATACCGAAAAACAATCATAGTTATTTTCTATTATTTTGCGGAAGTCGAATAAATTTAAATGTGCACAAAAATATTTTAAATCTGCTTTTATTTTAGTAAAAGTTTAAATATTATTATTATAAATTACAAATACATTTAAAGCATCAACTAAGGAACTATTTTAAGCATTTTATATGTGTTTGAAGGTTATAAAAAAAAAAAATCATGCTTAAAGAATTACACCATAATCACATTTATTGGGAAATCCCAGACATCAGTAGTTTTTACTGCGTCTTTTAGTGCGTTGTTAATATTGCGAAATAAAATTCAAATTAATGTGTGCTCAATAATCACGCAAATGACGTCATAGCGTGAATTGCCTTTTTTGCCAAAAGTCTTAGGTTTCTTTAAATTTAACAACCGTGCTTGACAAAACGGATAATGTAATTTCATTTTTAAAAGTAAACTTAATAAATACAATTGTTTGCTTTTTGAATTGTCAATAAAGCACACAAACATTTTAGCTTTGAATATTTTAACATTTAAAAAGTTTGGCCTTTTTTATTCCAAAAATATACTTTTATTAAAATTATAACGTAATAAACTCTAACCTTTAAATATAATTCTAATGAGAAAATGCAGTTTAAGCCAATCACTAATCCACTTATAACTCATACAAATAAGAACGAACCATATGAAGTGCAAAATATGTTAGTTTGGGTATGGAAAGGACTACAATCCGGTGAAAGATTTTCTAAATTTATTTAAATCTAGGTGGGGAGGGGTTGTTCACTTTGCCCCAAGCAGCACAAGATACGTCTCAAATAGAGGAATGAATTGGATAAATAATTAACCCTCTTTGGTATATACATATCAGAGGTAGGAAATAGGATGTGTACATTTTTACGGAGATGACAATATATTTAAATCCTATGGTGTTACGTTTGTGAAAAAAAAGGTATGCCACTTGCTCTTTTTACAAATTTGAATATGTTTATTTTGCTAAAGGCTGCACAAGACACGTTTTAAAATAAAGGAATGAATTTGATTAATAATTAACATACATGGGTACATACATATCGGAGGTAGGTGTGGGATGTGAATATTTTCACGTGCATGACAGTATAGTTAACTCCTATGTTATTACATTTGTGAAAAAAGAGATGCCACATTCTCTTTTTACAAATATTTATTGATATGTATATGTTCATTTTGCTCAAGGCAGCACAAGATACGTCTCAAAATAAAGGAGTGAATTTGATAAATAATTAACCTTCTTGGGCACATTCATATCAGAGGTAGGTAATAGGATGTGTACATTTTCATGTGGATGAAAATATATTTAAATCCTATGATATTACATTTGTGAAAAAGAGATGTTGCATTCTCTCTTTACAAATATTTATAAGTTCAATTTGCCCAATACAACACAAGATACCTCTCAAAATAAGGAATGAATTTGATAAATAATTAATTTTCTTGGGTAAATACATGTCGCAGGTAGGAAATAAGATGTGTACATTTTTAAATGGATGATAATTTAATTAATTCTTATGGTATTACATTTGTGAGAATGAGATGTTACATTCTCTTTTTCAAATATGGGTATGTTCATTTTGCCCAAGGCAGCACAATATAGTCTCAAAATAAAGGAATACTTTTAATAAATAATTAATTTTCTGGGGTAAATACATGTCGGAGGTGGGAAATAGGATGTATACATTTTCACGTGGATGACAACATAGTTAACTCCTATGGTATTACATATGTGAAAAAGAGATGTTACTCTCTCTTTTTACAAATATACTTATGTTTACCAATAAAGAAGATCAATGGCGTTAACAAATTTTGGGTACATTTATAACCATGAATATCAAAACCCAATCATTTTACACACCTGAAAAAAAGTAATTTAAAAAAAAGGGGAAGGGTTAATATTTACTTTCAAAAAATTAAAATATGTTTTTGTTCTACTTTGCAAAAAGTAAAGAGATTTGTATTTTATGAGATTAAACATTTAAATTTTAAAAATTTTTTTAAAAGACTCAAATCTGTTATAGACGTGAAAAAAGGTTGCGCGATTCTTCTTTAGATAAAAGAATTCTTTGTTTTACGATTTTCTGATAATATAAAAAAAAAAAAATTAAAAAGGCAAAAAGTGTGTTTAAATTTTTGCTGAAGATATCAATGTATTTCTAATTCCTACAACATAAAATATTTTTATATCATATATAGAGTTTTTGGTGTAAATTTAAGGCAAGTTTTTTAAACAATTTTTAGAGAAAAAAAAGTTGTAATTCAAGGGCACGAAAAGGGGTAAATATAAAGTATTTCTCTAACGTAGTAATTCTCCCTCAATTAACTTCTTTAGTGAAAAAATTGATATAATTAGTAATAATTTAGACTGTGTAATTTAAGGTCATGTTTAGAAGGGAAAAATGTTGTTTTTATGAGCGTGAAAGGGAGTAGGTTAGGCTTATATTATATAGCAGATAAATACTTCTGAAAACTTAATGATGCTAGAAATGTAAATATCATTATATGTTTAAATTTATGAATTGTAATAATTTTTTTGCAATATCACTTAGAAATTTACGCAGAGGACCTATCATTATTATCCCGATAATATCGGGTCATTTATTCTAGTAGTAAAGAAGAGGACAAAGAGGATTTCTACAACAGACTGCGAACCCTGGTCCAAAGGTGTCCTAAGAGCAATATGGCTATACTCATGGGCGACCTAAATGCGAAAATAGGCAGCAACAATAAAGGCTATGAAGAATGCATGGGAACACATGGTATGGGAGAGATGAATGAAAATGGTTGAAAGACTAGCAGATCTATGTGCTACAATTGGACTAGTCATCGGAGGAAGCCTCTTCATGCATAGACATATCCACAAGGCCACATGGATTTTTCCAGATATGTCAACGGCTAACCAAATTGACTATTTATGTATCTGCAATAAATTTAGACGATCGCTCCAAGATGTTAGGGTAAAAAGGGATGCAGATGTAGCCACAGACCATCATCTACTTATTGCCAAATTAAGGCTTAAACTGAAAAAGAACTTGACAAGCGAGGGAAGCAAGCGCCAACATTGTAACACCAACCTCTTGAAAGACGAGTCCAAACTAAATGAGTTTAAACTTACCATCTCCAACAAGTTCCAGATCCTACGGGAACAAATGAACACAATTGGAAAGAAATCAAAGAGATATTCACGACTACCTGTGAAGAAGTGTTGGGCCCTAGGCAACAAACTCATAAAGAATGGATTTCTGCTGAAACCATGGGGAAAATCCAAAAAAGGTAAACGAAGAAGGCAAATCTAAACAATACCCGCACCAGAACCGAAAGGGCAAGAGCATCAACAGAAAAAACAGATCGGCACAGACCAGAATACTACACTGAGAGTTACAGTGGAACAAGCTCTGGAGTTAAACTCACCACTATACATTAACTTCATTGACTATGACAAGGCTTTTGATAGTATCGACAGACAGACTCTGTGGAAGCTGCTTAGAAACTGCAGGGTACCACAAAAATTGACAGACATAATTACGGCTTTTTACGAAAGACTATCGTGCAGAATAGTCCAAGGCCAACAAACAACTGCGGCTTTTAGGATACACTGGTGTCAGACAGGGTGTCTGCTTTCACATTTCTTATTCCTGCTGACCATTGATTGGATAATGAAAATGTCTACAGAGCAGAAGAGAATGGTATCCAGTGGACACTTTGAAAACAGCTTGATGACCTGGATTTTGCGGTCTGGCCCTAATATCAGTGGAAGAGTTAATCTGCCACTCTCAGAAAGCCCGCATCAAGTATCACGAGACAAACCCTCACTTGGAACCCACAGGGAACTTGGAGAAGGGAAATGGAGGCAGACACCAAAAAGGGTTGGCACAACTGGGGACAGTTGGAGAGACTTGCCCAAGACCGGGATGCCTGGAGAGCCTTTGTTTGTAGCCTATGCCCCAGGCGGGACGACAGGTGATGAGTGAGTGATTACATAGGATCTGAATGTACTCAACAAGAAATTTAAAAAAAACAAGGATAGCTTTTCAGTTTTGTCTTTGATAATGTCAGGGCATTCTGTACAAATCATGTGATAGATTCTGAGAGAAAATTTGCCAACATGCAAAGTACTCATGGACTCGGGCACACCATTCAGTAGTAAGTATACTGATGCCATTGTAAAGCTACAGGAAGAATTTGATCAAATGGTTTTAGAATTTCAAACACACAGAGCCATTTTTTTTTTCAAATTGTTGCTGACCAGTTCTCCTTTAATGTGGGAGATGCTCACCCGACCCCGTTTTTGCGCTTCAAATAGAACTGATTGATCTTGAGTGCAATTTTAAGTTCAGGGAGGTGAATGAAAAAACATACATGTATGGAAATATATGAGAGCATTGCCTTCCACCTGCCCTGAGATTTCTAGGTTGTTCAAGCGGATCATGTGCCTTTTTTGGAGTACCTATCTTTGTGAAAAGCTCTTTTCCACTATGAACTTTAACAAGTAAAAGTTCATGGCCAAACTTACTGATGAGCATCTTCCAGCTATACTGAGATTCTCAGTTGTATTTTCACTCAAGCCAAAGTTTCTCTGATGTGTAAGAAGAAGCGCTGGCTGGTCTCTGGCCTCAAGGAGTAGGAGGAAGAAAGTGAAGCATAGTTCTTGAGAACCTTAAATGTTTTACTGTGTTATTAATAAAGGTTGAGCAGATTTTAACAGTTGCACTTATTTCAATTTGCTGTCGCCTTTTTGTGGAATACTTGATGCGGCCCAGTCTCACTCAGAAGCTATCTCCTGCGGCCCCCTGATAATTTGAGTTTGAGACCCCTGCCTTAAACCATTTATATTAAACCTTCCAGTGCGGTCTAAACAATACAAGAGTGTATTGAGGAAAGATTAAATTATCTTTTAAAACAGGGGTCTCAAACTCATATGAGCTTTAAATGATAATTTAAGGGGTTCAATATTTGACCGAAGCGTTTCAAGCATTTAAAAAGTTCTTATTTCAAACACACAATGAAACAGGCAAAGAAATTTTTTTTTCAAATCCACATAGAGTCTACGGACTATTAGTTGTAAAATTCACAACGCCGGTCGTTAGTTCATTCACGTGTCTCTAGGTATGTGTTACTCTCGGTTATTAGCTTTACCACTGTAACTCACTGATATAAGATTGTTATCTACCCAAATGTGGCTGTTAGGCTGACTCTCACCCAACACCCACATGTGGCTGTTAGGCTGACGCTTACCCCACACCCACATGGTTTATTGACGTCCGATGGAGTCTGTGATAAACGTATTTGATGTGATAAATGTGTCTTTTAAGCCATATATACAGCAATATGTGATATAATTTTGTATGTTTGTCAGCTAGAGACCGACCGAATTCAGTGTTTGGTTTCTACACCGAAAGTCGCCATATGATCAATTTCGGTCTAGTTTCGGTTTCGAAAGAAACAGAAAAGTTAAATTTCGCTTTATTTTAGGTTTCAGCCGAAAGTGATTGATGCTTTGGCCATTTACCAGAAGCCAGACTGTTACTCTGTCGGTCGGCTGGCAATCTTATATTAATTATTGCTCCACGTCTTGTTGTCACCGTTTCATAACTGTCTAATCCTCTTACAGCTGCACGATGAACTACTCGTTTAACATTTCCAAAAATTATATTTTATTTTCAGGTTTGGCTAAATGTAAATAGTTTGTTTACAATCCTATAGAAACGGGCACGTATCAATATTTCGTATAATAATTATAAAGTAGGTTTCCTATTTTGTCATACTAAACGTAGCTCAACATTCGTTCGAACTTTGATATGGGTCAAATCTAAAATTAGCTGACCAGTGAATTTTGACTATAAACTAAAGCTTTCATATCGAATACGTGTTTTAAAAATTGTATTAGTTAGTAGAACAAAGAGTTCCTTTAAAGCACATGTGTCAAACTCAAGGCGCCACATCCGGCCCGCCGTGCAACCAATTAGGCCCGCGAGGTCTTGACCAGCGTACAAGTATATCCACGCCAACAATTATTTCGCGCCGAGTTCGCACGGCGCTTTAGTGACTTTGAAGAACAGAAATGCAATTTCGAGCTTTTCGTAACCCATTTGTCATAGACGTGGAAAGTGCACCTCTAAATTTGCAGATGGAGCTAATAGAGCTGCAGTGTAATGAGACACTAAAGGCAAAGTACGACACAGTTGGGACCGCACTGTTCACTCGTTTCATTCCTGAAGAGATGCCCCAGCTTCGTCTACATGCGGCTCGAACCTTGAGCATGTTGGGTAGCACATTTCAATTTCAATGACACATAACGGTACTCTCTACATAAACGAGCTTTCGTAGCCAAGAAAATGAGCCAAACATCCAGCTCTAACAAATTGGCATAAGAACGAAAATGGGTATGTCAATGATTTGTATTTATTAAAACATTTTTTTCTGTTTTCATTTATATAAATGTTTTTAAGAATAATTTTCCCCTTTTTGAAAGTTTATCCTGATTGGCCCGTAAACTTACAAGTGATTTGAGTTTTGGCCCACAACCTTACGTGTTATTTGAGTTTTGGCCCGAAACCTTCCACGTGATTTGAGTTTTGGCCCGCAACCTAACATGTGATTTGAATTTTGGCCCACAATCTTCCACGTGATTTAAGTTTTGGCCCGCAACCTTCCACGTGATTTGAGTTTTGGCCAGCAACCTTACATGTGATTTTAATTTTGGCCCGCAACCTTCCACGTGATTTGAGTTTTGGCCCGCAACCTTACATGTGATTTTAATTTTGGCCCGCAACCTTCCACGTGATTTGAGTTTTGGCCCGCAACCTTACATGTGATTTTAATTTTGGCCCGCAACCTTCCACGTGATTTGAGTTTTGGCCCGAAACCTTACATGTGATTTTAATTTTGGCCCGCAACCTTCCACGTGATTTGAGTTTTGGCCCGCAACCTTACATGTGATTTTAATTTTAGCCCGCAACCTTCCACGTGATTTGAGTTTTGGCCCGCAACCTTCCACGTGATTTGAGTTTTGGCCCGCAAGCTTCCACGTGATTTGAGTTTTGGCCCGAAACCTTACATGTGATTTTAATTTTGGCCCGCAACCTTCCACGTGATTTGAATTTTGGTCCGCAACCTTACGACATGTGATTTTAATTTTGGCCCGCAACCTTCCACGTGATTTGAGTTTTGGCCCGGTGAGAGATTGACTTTGACACCCCTGCTTTAAAGCTTATGTCTAGTCACTTTAGTGGGCCTTGTTATTAAACAATAGATAGGTTAAGCTTTCGATCGATTTCAAATATGTCTAGGTAGTGTTGTAATTCTACTATAAAAGCCTAGGACACCCAAGGGTCTATTTTGCATGAATTTTGCTCCCACCCCCACCCAAGTCAAAGTTTTCTCTTACCGTGCTACTTTAGTACACATTTTTAACAATTTTAATTACGTTTTCATTCAAATAGTAAAAGTCAAGGAATTCATTAGATGCTTAGTTATTATTAAAATTCACGATAATCTCATTTATGATAAAAATTATACTAATATCGATAAGTTCCCACCCCAAATCATTTTTCGATTGGTTTCGGCTACGGCCATAAGTCTTTTTAACTTTCGGTTTGATTTCGTTTTCGGCTGAAACCAGAGAACCACTTTCGGTTGGTCTCTACTATCAGCAAACAACACCGAATGGTGTATGTGATTAGGTTTTACCCACACTGTGCACAACAAACCTTTTGCAACCAAGGTCCACGCCGGAGACTTAGACTAAGAGACTTTTTTGTTCACGTGAGATTTTTATCTAAAGAAGTCAAACGATCTAAAAATGCAGATTTTACTACTTGAGAAAGACATTTTAAAAATCATTCCTTTTCAATATTTTGTTATGCCATAGATATATATAACCTAAAGTGACTTGGAAATATTAATTATATCAACTTTAAAATATTAACCAAATAAACTTCCAAATATTAACAACACAAGCTTCGAAATATTAAAAACATGATACCACTGGTAACACGTGAATTATCAACCTAGGACACGACACGAGTTCACAAGCGAAATAATAACATTTCTGGAACGGTTTCAGCGGAACACGTGATTTCGAATAATCTGGTAACGCATGTAAAGCTTATTTTAATAATCACATGGATTAGGGATTTAAAAATTAAAAAAAAAAACATGTGCACTTGAAATTCAATATAATAACCTTGATAGAGTGCTGCGCGTTTGAATTAAGCCTTGAAAAAAATTCATTTATTCTACTTCGTCATCTTAAGAAAAGATGAGAGTCTTTACTTGTTTATTTATTTTTTATATTACTTTATACATATTTATTTTCAACACATAAATATTTTAAACGAGACAACATTTTACAATCATAACACTTCGTGTAGCATCGTAAATTAGCCCAAAAATAATTCCTTTAGTGACAATTATAACGTAATTAGTGACCATATAGATTTGGTAATCGCTGGGGAACATGCTGGTAAAGTCGTACAGAGTGGGGAACAAAAGGATTTTTAAATCTATCGGTCCCAAATTTAAGAGGACGAATCAGCCCTGATCGAGCTGATCTTGGGTATCTGTGATGAAATTGGTGGGATTGTTTAGCCACATTTTTAATATATTTTTTTTAAAGTGTTTTTTCCAAATAGTTCTTCAAGTGAAGGAGGTCAGCTTGTGTGTTTGCGCTTGTGTCAAGTAATTAAACTTTTCATTAAATAACTAATCAAAAGACGTGTAAACAAAGAGGGGAATGTCAATAAAAAAACACATTCCCTTTAAGAATTATTTAAGCTTAAATAAGCATTTGTAAAACTAAACTTAATAAAGAAGACGTAAAAAAAAGGGTTTTCAAAAAATACTTTAAAAAATAACAGTTAAGAAATGTTTTTGGGGGGTGGTGGTGGGGGCTGTATATATGACAGAACAAGCATACCAGTAACGAACTTTATAAGAATACCAATTTGTGCTGCCCCCCCCCCCCCCCCGCGTTGCCACCCCCCATTTCTCACCCTTTTTTACAAGACCACCTCGGTAGCTGTCATGTCTTATTTACAAGACCACCTCGGTAGCTGTCATGTCTTATTTACAAGACCACCTCGGTAGCTGTCATGTCTTATTTACAAGACCACCTCGGTAGCTGTCATGTCTTATTTACAAGACCACCTCGGTAGCTGTCATGCCTTATTTACAAGACCACCTCGGTAGCTGTCATGCCTTATTTACAAGACCACCTCGGTAGCTGTTATGTCTTATTTACAAGACCACCTCGGTAGCTGTCATGTCTTATTTACAAGACCACCTCGGTAGATGTCATGTCTTATTTACAAGACCACCTGGGTAGATTTCATGTCTTATTTACAACACCACCTGGGTAGATTTCGTTTCTTATTTACAAGAACACCTGGGTAGATTTCATGTCTTATTTACAAGACCACATGAGTAGATTTCATGTCTTATTTACAAGACCACCTGGGTAGATTTCATGTCTTATTTACAAGACTATCTCGGTAGATTTCATGTCTTATTTACAAGACTATCTCGGTAGATTTCATGTCTTATTTACAACACCATCTCGGTAGATGTCAATTCTTACTTACAAGACTGTCTCAGTAGATTTCATGTCTTATTTACAATACAACCTCGGTAGATCTCATGTCTTATTTACCTGAAACCTCGATAGATTTCATGTCTTATTTTCAAGACCTCCTTGGTAGATGTGTTTTCTTACTTATAAGATAACCTCGTTAGATGTCATTTCTTATTAACAAGACCACCTCGGTAGGTGTCATGTCCTATTTACAAGACAATCTTTTATCATCTCTTATTTAAAAGAAACCTCGGATATTAAAAAAGAGTGTTTGAATGAAGACTTAAAAGAGGAAACAATATTTTATTTTTCAACTATTTGACTCATGGAATGACCGTGTGCCCGGTCTACGAACCCCTCTCCCCCCCACCCCACCCCCCACCTTGTGAAACAGGGAGCTAGACAGCTAGACAGCTAGACGCTCACTGAACACTGACTTCACCACTGACAATCCCATAAACAATTACACCAGAAACAATAGCAAATGCTTTAAAGTGCCTCAGTGCAACAGTGCAGTATCAACAATCTTTCTTCCCATGCACAATAATAGCATGGAACCACCTGAACGATGCCACTGTGAACTCGACATCGGTCTTAAGCTTCAAGGCTGCCCTGGCATCAGCTAGGAGCTGTTACAATAGCAACATCATATCCCCAACCGTTGCAAAGATGCCAGTACATGGATTCAGCAACGAAACATTACCAGAACCCTGCAGTACGACCCCCAGGCAGGTGCTCCCCCCCCCCCACCCTGAGCAAATTGGGTAAAACAATTGAGCGATTATATATTATTTTAATTGAAAATAACTAAATTGTCCTTTTTAAACAGTTTTAAAAGAATAGTCCATGAATTACGTCAACAACTTTAAAGCAATTGTTGTCCCCATCCCCCCTCCCCCCGTCATCAACTTTCATACTTTCAATGACCCCCTCCCCCTATTTAATAATGTCAACATTTCCTAACCCCCCACCAACCACCCCCTCCCCCCCCAAAAAAAAGGAATTATATTATAAATCAATTTTTAAATACGTTTTACTTTGTCCTGATCAATTTTAATGACACAAAATTGTAGGAAAAACATCTCATGACATCTTTAGCTTGTTAATCAACACGTTGAAAAGTTTTTACACTTAAATTTTATTATTCCGAATCAATTGAAAAGTTGTTTAAGACTAAATATCATTGTTTGTGGCATAGCTATGATTATTGTCAGTAAAGCTGACATAGTTTCTAGCTGCTATCATCTTCCCAAGGAGTAGCCAGGTTTGTTCTATCGTAACAATGGACATCAGGGACATCATTTGGTTGGGGAAGGGGGGAATATACCCCCACCCCTAATTTGCAAGTTTTATTTAAATTGCTATGTACTGTGGCACCTCCAGTCATAAACAACTTAATAAGCCGACCAAATTTTAGGTTTGCCCCCCTCCTCCCCCCCCCCACCTAAAAAATGAAATGGCGGCCCCGGTGGGCATGGTCTATAGCATCCGATTTATCATCTTCATCTTGCGGCAATAATCCTCATCTAACCATTCAGCACTTAAATAAAAAGCAATATTCAGTGTGAGCAATAATTGCCATAAGCTCTCTCCATCTCTTTGCAGCTGCTCGCATTGGTCTAATCCTTTTTGTTGAGGAGCAGGTGCTAATTTCTTATGCTCAAGAGGGCATTGTTGGTGCTGCAGAACATGCTTTTTCAACATGATTTTTTTTCTCCATAATTGGAAGACCACTACATAGAGTGATTCAGTTTAGACCACTCGGCCACCAAGCACCCTTGTGATGCAAAATAGATGTTACAGATTTTTCAAATCCGTTGAAGTAGCGATTTTATCATTGTGAGTCACTTTAAATTCACCTCATTCTCAAAATATCATATTCCTGCTCTGTGCTCTATCAATATCATTTATCTTGACTGCAGATGAAACTTGAATATTGTCCTTGTTCCATACCTGCAACAGAATCTACAGGTGAAGAGAGGCCAACTTTTGACTTCTCTTGCACTAACAAAGTGTGCTAACATTCTGACCAGCTATCTGCAGTGCACAGACACACATTAAATAATTCTTATATTGTAAAAAGCCTAAAAGTTATAAGACTATTTACACTCATTTACTCTTAAAATTTTTATTTATATTTAAAATAAAGTTAATAACAAGTCAATTTTTAAGATTAAAATTTTAATAGAGAAAACATGATTGTTGACGTCAACTAATCTAAACCCCCCTCCCTCCACCTTGTCAACAACTGTCAAACATTTTCAACCCCCCCCCCCTTCCTATTTTGGAACGTTATTAATGGACTCCCCCATGTGGTGCCTTTATCCGATTACAATTAGTGCAATTTATTAAAAAATGCGTTTCGCTCGATATATTTGATGATACGTATATTTAAGGCTAATCTTATTAAAAGCTTACAGAATTCGATTACAAATATCGTACTGGCAACTCCTGAGTATAAGCCAAATTCTTACCAAACGGTGTTCGCACATATCGATATTTTTATTCATTTGTTTTATTTATTTATTTATTTTTTTTTTGCAAATTCAAAAATTTAAAGACTTTTATAACATTGCATTAAACTACACTTACATCCAAATATCAAGGTCTAGAATTCTAATAATAATTCTTGCAAAGTATCAAACATACGCAATCTTTTTCAAATTATATTTTATAATAAAAGCATTACTTTTAAAGTAGGTATAGGTGTTAAAACATAAAAGGTGTTATGATAAAATGGGCTTTAAAAAATATTTTTATTAACATAATTATGAATGTACTCGATTCCATGAATGTTGAGTTATATTCTTTTTTAAATTAAGAATTAAACGGTTGCATAAAAATAGTGCACATTTCATCAATTACTATATGGAATGCGTTATTGTATTCTTTAAATGTACTTTGATTTTTAAAAAAGTGTTCACATCACAACTTGAAGCCCTAAAATATCCGAGGCCCAATGCATTCGTTGGGATTTCTGGGCTCACTCGATGTTTTTAATGTTTAGTGACACCTACATTTTTTTAAAAGTAGCATCTCTTTCGTTGCTCTCCAAGTGTAGAAAGTTGAAAATTATATTAAAGTATTTACTAAAATGCATTCATTTATTTTGAATTTATCACAAATTTTCTTGGAACAATAAAGTTTTAATGGACGATATTAAACTAGGGAAAATGCATACCCTCAAGGGTGCCACAGCTGGAATGAATTTAGATTATGTCCCGTTAGTGCGACGTTAAGGTTGTCTTTGATCATTATAAGGGTCAATTTTGGTTCTTCTGGCGCCAAAGTTTAAAATGTCACCACCAAATTGAAAGAAACACAGAATTCAAGTATGCGCTAAAATTCACTCCTGCATTTTGCATATGGGCGACTGTCTTCCCCACCCTCAATTTCTGCACTCCTTCCCTTACGCTGATCAATGTTACAGTATAGGGTATATGCTTGTGCCAAATGATTAACTTGAGGCACGCCACAATTGGATTGAATTCCATTTATTTATGGAACTGGCATCACAATGCCTCCCAAACCAATAAAAAGTCTCATAGAAAAATTGAATTCAACTCTACTCCAAAATGCACCTCTTGATTTTGAAATGATAAAAACGATTCTGGGCAGAGGGCTCCACAGACTCTTCCACGGCTCAAGTTTCATCTGACGTATTTACATGTGCTTTTTACTCCGTCTGGGACATAGAAGTCTACAATAATTTTCCATTCATCTCGGCCCTGGGTTTTCCTGTCTCATTGCTTCCAGGTGTATCCCCTGCTTCGTACGTCTGCCTCTATAGCTCGCGTCTTTGTAGGGCTGTCCATTTTTCTTTTTCCCTGTGGATTTCATGTGAGCAATTGTCTGGTGATGTTATCTAGGCGTTGAGGAGAGTGTGCCCTGTCCACAGCCATTTTCCTTCTATTGTCTTCAGCAATAAGCTCCTGTTATTCCTTTCTAGTAAGTCTTTGTTTGTGATGATGTTTGTCCATTTGATGTTCAGGATCTTTCTAAGGCAAGTGTTTATGAAGGTCTGTAATTTCTGCGTAATGCTCGCTGTTATTCTCAAGTTTCGTCTCCATATAATTGCACTGTTTTGACAAATTTGGTGAAAATTTTGACTTTGGTTTGAAGAGTCAACTCCTTTGACTCCCATAATTTCTTTAATAGCACAAATGCGTTTAATAGAGTTTTCATGCGCGATACAAACAGTGCAAGTGTCCGAAAATTCCGGACATCCATATAAAAAAAAAAGTTAGACCTGGGTGAACAAACTCACTCTTCTCTTTTTCTACGCCATCGGAAGGGGCGGAGCTAGAGTGTTAGGCGTCAGGGGACGTGATTTATTTTTTTACGTCCTTCCTTTTTACTCTGAAACTAATTTCCATTAGCACCATCAAAGCTAACTTTGGTGCCCTCATTAGTCTGCTGGTCTGGAAAGTATTTTCCATCTTCCACCCCTTCGATACGCCTCTGGCTACTGCCCACTTTCAACTGGCACTGCCCACCCTCGAAAAAAAATCTAAAATGTCTGAGAGAAACACTTGACATTTGACATCTAGCCGCAGGATTAGGACGACGTCATCCACGGCACGCTGCTGTTCGATGACACGCCCTGATCTTACACCCACGGCAACCTGTTGTTTGGGCTTGCTATGACGTATTCCAAAGGCGTATGGATCTGTCATTTTTACAAGCTACATTTCTAGGTGTCAGTGACAGAATTCGAGCATTACGTTTTTTAACTTATCTTGAACAATTTACCCAATCGTAGGTTCATTTACGTTGACAGATCTACAGCCTTCTCGTGGACCCTCAAAGCTTTTAGTAGAAGACTTGAGTGGTTGGGCACGACCTATAGCCTCACTGGTGTGATTGTCACATCCGGAGCGATTGTTGACCACGCTGTTTCTGTGTGGTTCTTAGTATATCAATGACGTCAGATTCAAGCTGCAGCCTCTCTTGTCACAGCAGACGGCACAAACCACCCGCACAATGCAATGTAGAAAATACAATTTGGTGAGGTTCCTTCTTTTTTTTCCGTTATTTATGTCATTTTATGATTTATCTCAATTTGCTATTTTTGTAAGTTTGTTATTTATGTCAGTTTGTTATTTATGTCAGTTTATGATTTATCTCAATTTGCTATTTTTGTCAGTTTGTTATTTATGTCAGTTTGTTATTTATGTCAGTTTATGATTTATGTCAGTTTGTTAATTATGTCAGTTTATGATTTATGTCAGTTTGTTATTTATGTCAGTTTATGATTTATCTCAATTTGTGATTAATGTCAGTTGATTTGTAAATTTAATGATTTATGATTTATGTCAGTTTGTTATTCTTTTCATTTTATGATTTATCTCAATTTATTATTTATGTCAGTTTGTTATTTTTGTCAGTTTGTTATTTTTCTCAGTTTTTTATTTATGTCAGTTTGTTATTTATGTCATTCTATGACTTATCTCAATTTACTATTTATGTCAGTTTATTATTTATGTCAGTTTGTTATTTGTGTCAGTTTTTTATTTATGTCAGTTTGTTATGTTTGTCATTTTATGATTTATCTCAATTTGTTATTTATATCAGTTTGTTATTTTTGTCATTTTATGATTAACGTCAGTTTGTTATTTATGTCACTTTGTTATTTTTGTCATTTTATGATTTATCTCAATTGTTTATTATGTCAGCTTGTCATTTATGTCAGTTTTTTTTATTTATGTCACTTTGTTATTTATGTCACTTTGTTATTTATATCAGTTTATGATTTATCTCAATTTGTGATTAATGTCAGTTGATTTGTAAATTTAAGTCAGTTTGTTATATGTCAGTTGATTATTTATAGTGATTTTTAACTGTCCAACTGACGATTTGGTCAATAAGAATTAAAGATGAAGAAAAAAACGTGAAATAAAAAAAGAAAAAAAAAAGAATCATAAATCTCTATTTAATGACGATAATAGACAAAAAATAATTTTCTAGCAGACAAAAAAACAGCATTTATTTTGACAATCTTTAATAATAATATGTTCCTTGTGGATCCTGCCCAATGCACACCGTGATGCGCATCATAGTCTGCCTCTCCCGGTGTGCGCACCAAATTCACACAAATGAACACATCGTTACACACCGCCCTATAACCAGCCATGCCTAAAATAAAGGCAAAGCAGGTCAAAACCTCTAAGCTTTGGTCAATAAACGAAGCGCCATCTGGAATTATTTTTCTAGATTTTGCACCCAGTCCCGTATTTTACACACACAACGTGGCTGCTGCGTTGCCACAACCAGTTAGTGTATCATTTGTTTGAAAAAAACGTTTGACAAAGTATTCCAATGAACTAATTGATGACAAGTCACAAGAGTCAAAGTAAACACGTATTACATAAGGGGGCGCTGGTGTCTTTTTTAATGTTAACTACATAAAATCAGAAAATTTTTTAAAAAAAATGTTAACATTAAACTACTCCTAAAATGTTATCCGTATCAATCCTTTATAAATGTTAATATCGAGCAATGGGGGCGGGGTGGGGGTGGGGCTGAAAATTTGACAAAACATTCATGCAAGTGACGCCCTTAATAAGAATCCCAATTGGTGCTTTCCCTCCAATGCTCACAAAAGCACATTTTATTCACGCCCCTGAACTATATTGATATTCTAATCACCCACCCACTTTTACATCGCTGATTTATTTGACCAACATTTTCCACACAAAAAATAAAAAAATAAAAAATAAAAAATATTACGCTCCAAAGGCACTTGAGATATTTAAAAAAATAATAATCCATTTAGCGCAGTTATTTCAAATTTTATTTCATGGCGTTAGTTGTCATAATATGCTCTTCATGTGCCCCTCGAATAACAGGGGGGGGGGAGTATATTTGATGGTTGTGGCTGAAAATTTGAAAGGATGTGTTGTCATCGGCAACGAGTCTATTTGCCAAGTTTCAGCTCAATGGGTTGAAGAGAAGTGGGTCAATTAGTCATCCGAAGATTTAGTCCTAAACACACAAAAGGGAAGTTAATTTAAAGGATTTTTTTAAAAACTTTTTTTCAGCATAAAAAAAATTCTTGAACACATAATCAATACTATTATAGACAAAAGGAAATCACTTTGATCTGGAGAGGCAGTAGGCGTGAGGCAAAAATAACAAAACGTCTTTACTTAGCAGGGGGGTCAATGAACTGAAAACTGTAAGAAATTGACTAAAGATGAGTTGCTAATAGGTTTTAAAAACATTGATACTGGACACACAAATGAAACGAGTCGAATCTAACTCGTATTACAGTCGAACCCACCGATCTCGATGGCGGTTAACTTGCCAACCCTGTTATGTCGACGTTTTTGAAGTGGAACCGCCCAAAATCTGTCTTTGGGCATTTTCACCTCGGTTATCTCGATCATCGGTTATCTCGATGCTTTTTGGCAAACCCCGAGGCCGTCGACATAACCGAGTTCTACTGTAGATCTACTATGTTTTATTTTTCTCGAATTATTGTTCTGTTTGTTTCAAATGTCTAATTTTTAAAAAATGGCTATATAAGGGATAACAAATGGAATGTGTATGGTGAAAGTGTGTTTTACAGGGGCGTCATTTCATGTTTTTTCATATTGGGGGGAGGGGGGAGCAAAATTTGATCGGCTTGTCAAGTTGTCTATTACTAAAGGCGCCACAGTACATAGTAATTTAAATACAACCTGCAAAATCTCGAAAGAAGTTTTTAACCACGCTTTAACTGCTGGATCATCTGTCGGTCTGGTTTTGGCAGCACAGACCGTCGCCTTGCTAGAAAGTCAGCTCTTTCATTTTGGGGTAATCCAGCACGTCCAGTTATCCACCGAAGAACCAGT
Source organism: Lymnaea stagnalis (assembly GCA_964033795.1). Classification (NCBI taxonomy): domain Eukaryota; kingdom Metazoa; phylum Mollusca; class Gastropoda; family Lymnaeidae; genus Lymnaea; species Lymnaea stagnalis. The sequence goes on from CAXITT010000140.1 coordinate 1,008,873, forward strand.
TTACGTCCATGTAACAATTTGTCTTTAATTATGTCAACGATGGCATTAACTATGTTCGTGTCCGTTGATCCTCCTCTCACAACCTCTAATGCCGGCTGTGAGTCTGTAGACGCTGCAGTGGTTGGAGGAGGTTTTCGCCTCGCTAAATTGCGACACACTTGTTCCAGGGCCATGCGTGTAGCTTCAATTGGTGCATCGAAGTTTGTGATTAAATTCCCACTAGGCCCTGATATCTTCTCTGTTGGGGGCATCACCTTTGGGTACTGTATGAGTCCCTGGGAAATGAGGTCATTAAAATGTCACTTGGAACTAAGGACATTAAATTGTCACTGGGACATGAGAACACTAAACTGTCACTGGGACATGAGAACAGTAAACTGTCACTAGGACATGAGAACACTAAACAGTCCCTGGGACATGAGAACAGGAAACTGTCACTAGGACATGAGAACACTAAACAGTTACTGGGACATGAGAACACTAAACTGTCACTGGGACATGAGAACACTAAACTGTCACTTAGACATGAGGACATTAATCTGTAACTGAGAAATATGTACCATAAACTTTCAATGAGATTTGGGGACATAAAACTGTAACTAGGACATGAGGAAATTAAACTGTCACTGGGACATGAGGACATTAACTTGTCACTAGGAAATGAAGACATTAAACTGTCACTGGGACATTGTGGCATTAAGCTGTCACTGGAATATGGGGACATTGAACTGTTACTCAGACATCAGGATATTAAACAGTCACTGGGACATGAAGACACTAAACTGTTACTGGGATATGGGGACCATAAACTGTCACTGGCATAGGGGGACATAAAACTGTCACTGGGATATGGGGACATTAAACTGTTACTATTACATGAGGACATTTAACTGTCACGGGGATAATGGGTTGTCTGGTTGTAGCATCTGATTATTTGCACTAAATCGTTTTTATCAGACTTAGTGCATGTAATACATAATAGACTAAAGATAAATATATAAACTCCAAATACGTCACTAACCAAGCACATAGCAGAAGCTACACGATTAATGTCCTCATCAAAACACGCACCCATTGAGCAAATCATATTTCTTTAATATTTACATTGAAAACTGGGGGAAAAAACGTAATCTTTTTAGGTTGGGGTGCTGATGGGGCTGAAAATTTGAACGAATGTGTTGTCCTGTGCAACGAGTCTAAGTGCCAAGTTTCAGTTCGATAAGATGACGGTAAGTGAATCAATAAGCCTTCTGAAGATTTTTGCAAGAAACACATGAAAAAAAATTGAAAGTAATTTTACTTATTTGAAAAATGGATAAAATATGACAAACAACATTTTTAGTTATAAAAGTTAGAAAATTACGCCGTTGCTTGCAGGGAAAAAACTAACTAAATATGAAAAAAAATCTCAAAAATACCATTCATTTGTTGTTTTTTTTTTTTTTTTTTTTTTTTTTTTTTTTTTTTTTTTTTTTTGTAGTTTTTTTATTTGTAAATTTGTGTGTTTTTTTTTTTTTTTATAGAAAATTACGCCGTTGCTTGCAGGGAAAAAACTAACTAAATATGAAAAAAAATCTCAAAAATACCATTCATTTGTTGTTTTTTTTTTTTTTTTTTTTTTTTTTTTTTTTTTTTTTTTTTTGCAACTTTTTAAATTTGGAAATTTGATTTTTTTTTTTTTTTTTTTTTTTTTTTTTTTTTTTTTTTTGTTGTTGTTTTTTTTGGCAACTGATTAAATTCGGAAATTCGAGTCATTTTTGTTTTGTTTAAACCCTTGCATCTGTCAACTTTAAATGATAATAAAATTTTAAGTTATTTTTAATACATTATAATAGAAAAACAATGGGGAAAAATAGCGTTATGCATGAAGTAAGGTTAATCTCTTGTAATGCCCGGGGGTCACTTTGCCATATTCTCATCGAACTGGGCACCGAAATCCAGAGTTGTACATTTGGGGTGGAGAATATTTTGAACTTTCATTTGAGGTTGGTCAGTGCAAATTACATTTTATCTTGTTTGTATTACATTTATTGCGTACTTCATTAATGAATTCTACATTAAATGCATACAACATTAAATGCATACTACATTATGTATACCTATAGTTTTAAAAAAATGTTTGCTTCCATTAAGAGCAGAATTGGTAGAATAAGATAAGATAAGATAAAACAAGATAAGAATCTTTTATTGGTCGAAACAAATGAAATGTTTGTTTGATTGCATTTTACATTTTCAGTAAATAAATAAAACTATTTGTCTATAAGACGTCTACACTAAATTATTTCACAAGTGAAAAAAAAACAGCCATTATGTGAATTCTCTTAGCCATATCAGGGACTTATTAGTTCTCATTAAGATTTGTGCAAAGAATTTCTAAAAATAAAGAATTACTTAATATTTATATATATATATATATATAT
>CAXITT010000140.1:1011380-1061357 GCA_964033795.1 Lymnaea stagnalis
TATATATATATATATATATATATATATATATATATATATATATATATAATATATACATACAAATTGTTACATTCATCTCCTTTGATCTACTTTCACCATCCAGACCTGGGTGTGCGGTTGCGATCTGTTGATGGACACATGCTCTCATGTGGACCACGTATTTCGCTCCAGCGTTCCCACCAAGGGGGGCCCCCGATGTTGTCATCAAAAACTCATTCAGAGTGGCCGAAGTGTGGATGGACGACTACAAAAATTACTTCTATGAGACAACAAATTACCCAAGTGTAAAATAACTTATTTTAAAAAAACATCTGTTACTGACCATTATGTTGGTTTGAAAATGTTAATTGTTTTAAGATCTGGCAGATGCAAATAAACCGAGGACAAAATTACATCAACTTACAGATCAGCAAGTGAAAAGGTACAATCCTCGAAAAATACGAATATTCATTTAAGCGCATACATCAAGAGTGCAATCTTGTATTATGTTACGTCGCGTATATGTTTAAACATATAGATATAATAACTTTTTGTAAGGAGGGCTGCCGGCATATATAAAGGGATAAAATCCCTTTCTACAAGGAAGGCTGCTGGCCTATATATTTAGAAATGCAATCGCTTTCTGAAAGGATGGCTGCTGGCCTATATGTAGGGATAAAATCAGAAACAACTGAGATTCTAGAAAATTCGTCAGCTAATTGCATTCTTCGGGGAAAATTAAAAGTATTCAAACAACATTTTCCCAATCAATGTAGGGATTGTTAATAATGACTCAACACATGTATTAAAGCAATACAAAATGGAAGACAAGTGATGGTGGCTAAAAATAGGCCTTCACATAAACCGTAACAACTCATATTAACCAATTCCACTATACACATTAACCAATTCCACTATACACATTAACCAATACCACTATACACATTAACCAATTCCAATATACACATTAACCAATTCCACTATACACATTAACCAATACCACTATACACATTAACCAATTCAACTATACCCATTAACCAATTCCACTATACACATTAACCAATTCCACTATACACATTAACCAATACCACTATAAACATTAACCAATTCCACTATACACATTAACCAATTCCACTATACACATTAACCAATTCCACTATACATATTAACCAATACCACTATACACATTAAACAATTCGACTATACACATTAACCAATTCCACTATACACATTAACCAATTCTACAATACACATTAACCAATACCACTATACACATTAACCAATACCACTATACACATTAACCAATTCCACTATACACATTAACCAATACCACTAAACACATTAACCAATTCCACTATACACATTAACCAATACCACTATACACATTAACCAATACCACTATACATATTAACCAATACCACTATACACATTAAACAATTCCACTATACACATTAACCAATTACACTATATACATTAACCAATTCCACAATACACATTAACCAATACCACTATACACATTGACCAATTCCACTATACACATTGACCAATACCACTATACACATTAACCAATACCACTATACACACTAACCAATTCCACTATACACATTAACCAATTCCACTATACACATTAACCAATTCCACTATACACATTAACCAATTCCACTATACATATTAACCAATACCACTATACACATTAAACAATTCCACTATACACATTAACCAATACCACTATAAAACATTAACCAATTCCACTATACAAATTAACAAACTCCACTATACACTTTAACCAATTCCACTATACAAATTAACCAATTCTACAATACACATTAAACAATATCAGTATACACATTAACCAATTCCCCTATACACATTAACCAATTCCACTATACACATTAACCAATACCACAATACACATTAACCAATTCCACTATACACATTAACCAATTCCACTATACACATTAACCAATACCACTATACACATTAACCAATACCACTATACCCATTAACCAATTCAACTATACACATTAACCAATTCCACTATATACATTAACCAATTCAACCATACACATTAAACAATACCACTATACACATTAACCAATACCACTATACACATTAACCAATACCACTATACACATTAACCAATTCCACTATACATATTAACCAATACCACTATCCACAATAAACAATTCAACTATACACATTAACCAATTCCACTATACACATTAACCAATTCCACTATACACATTAACCAATACCACTATTCACATTAACCAAATCACCTATACACATTAACCAATTCCACTATACACATTAACCAATAAAACTATACACATTGACCAATTCCACTATACACATTGACCAATACCACTATACACATTAACCAATACCACTATACACATTAACCAATTCCACTATACACACTAACCTATTCCACTATACACATTAACCAATTCCACAATACACATTAACCAATTCCACTATACACATTAACCAATTCCACTATACATATTAACCAATACCACTATACACATTAAACAATTCCACTATACACATTAACCAATTCCACTATACACATTAAACAATTCTACAATACACATTAAACAATACCTCTATACACATTAACCAATTCCACTATACACATTAACCAATACCACTATACACATTAACCAATTCCACTATACGCATTAACCAATACCACTATACACATTAACCAATACCACTATACACATTAACCAATTCAACTATACACATTAACCAATTCCACTATATACATTAACCAATTCCACCATACACATTAACCAATACCACTATACACATTGACCAATTCCACTATACACATTGACCAATACCACTATACACATTAACCAATACAACTATACACATTAACCAATTCCACTATACACACTAACCAATTCCACTATACACATTAACCAATTCCACTATACACATTAACCAATTCCACTATACACATTAACCAATTCCACTATACATATTAACCAATACCACTATACACATTAAACAATTCCACTATACACATTAACCAATTCCACTATACACATTAACCAATTCTACAATACACATTAAACAATACCACTATACACATTAACCAATTCCCCTATACACATTAACCAATTCCACTATACACATTAACCAATACCACTATACACATTAACCAATTCCACTATACACATTAACCAATTCCACTATACACATTAACCAATACAACTATACACATCAACCAATTCCACTATACACATTAACCAATTCCACTATGCACATTAACCAATTCCAGTATACACATTAACCAATTCCACTGTACACATTAAACAATTCCACTATACACATTAACCAATTCAACTATACACATTAACCAATTCTACAATACACATTAAACAATACCACTATACACATTAACCAATTCCACTATACACATTAACCAATACCACAATACACATTAACCTATTCCACTATACATATTAACCAATTCCACTATACACATTAACCAATTCCACTATACACATTAACCAATTCCACTATACACATTAACCAATTCCACTATACACATTAACAATTTCCACGATACACATTAACCAATTCCACTATACACATTAAGGAATACCACTATACACATTAACCAATACCACTATACACATAAACCAATTCCACGATACACATTAATCAATTCCACTATACTCATTAACCAATTCCACTATACGCATTAACCAATTCTACAATACACATTAAACAATACCACTATACACATTAGCCAATACCACTATACACATTAAGGAATACCACTATACACATTAACCAATACCACTATACACATTAACCAATACCACTATACACATTAACCAATACCACTATACACATTAACCAATTCCACTATACACATTAACCAATCCCACTATACACATCAACCAATTCCACTATACACATTAACCAATTCCACTATGCACATTAACCAATTCCATTATACACATTAACCAATTCCACTATACACATTAAACAATTCCACTATACACATTAACCAATACCACTATACACATTAACCAATTCCACTATACACACTAACCAATTCCACTATACACATTAACCAATTCCACTATACACATTAACCAATTCCACTATACACATTAACCAATTCTACTATACACACTAACAATTCCACTATACACATTAACCAATTCCACTATACACATTAACAAATTCCACTATACACATTAAACAATACCACTATACACATTAACCAATTCCACTATACACATTAACCAATTCTACAATACACATTAAACAATACCTCTATACACATTAAACAATTCCACTATACATTTAAACAATACCACTATACACATTAACCAATTCCACTATACACATTAACCGATTCCACTATACACATTAACCAATACCACTATACACATCAACCAATTCCACTATACACATTAACCAATTCCACTATGCACATTAACCAATTCCATTATACACATTAACCAATTCCACTATACACATTAAACAATTCCACTATACAAATTAACCAATACCACTATACACATTAACCAATTCCACTATACACACTAACCAATTCCACTATACACATTAACCAATGCCACTATACACATTAACCAATTCCACTATACACATTAACCAATTCCACTATACACATTAAACAATTCCCCTATACACATTAACCAATACCACTATACACATTAAACAATTCCACTATACACATTAACCAACTCAACTATACACATTAACAATTCTACTATACACATTAAACAATACCACTATACACATTAAACAATTCCACTATACACATTAACCAATTCCACTATATGCATTAACCAATTCTACAATACACATTAAACAATACCACTATACACATTAACCAATTCCACTATACACATTAACCAATACCACTATACACATTAAACAATTCCACTATACACATTTACCAATACCACTATACACATTAACCAATTCCACTATACACATTAACCAATACCACCATACACATTAACCAATTCAACTATACACATTAACCAATTCCACTATACACATTAACCAATTCCACTATACACATTAAACAATTCCCCTATACACATTAACCAATACCACTATACACATTAAACAATTCCACTATACACATTAACCAACTCAACTATACACATTAACAATTCTACTATACACATTAAACAATACCACTATACACATTAAACAATTCCACTATACACATTAACCAATTCCACTATACGCATTAACCAATTCTACAATACACATTAAACAATACCACTATACACATTAACCAATTCCACTATACACATTAACCAATACCACTATACACATTAACCAATACCACTATACACATTAACCAATTCCACTATACACATTAACCAATTCCACTATACACATAAACCAATACCACTATACACATTAACCAATACCACTATACACATTAACCAATTCCACTATACACATTAACCAATTCCACTATACACATTAACCAATTCAACTATACACATTAACCAATTCCACTATACACATTAACCAATTCCACTATACACATTGACCAATTCCACTATACACATTAACCAATTCCACTATACACATTAACCAATTCCACTATACACATTAACCAATACCACTATACACATTAACCAATACCACTATACACACTAACCAATACCACTATACACATTAACCAATACCACTATACACATTAACCAATACCACTATACACATTAACCAATACCACTATACACATTAACCAATACCACTATACACATTAACCAATTCCACTATACACATTAACCAATTCCACTATACACATTAACCAATACCACTATACACATTAACCAATACCACTATACACATTAACCAATACCACTATACACATTAACCAATACCACTATACACATAAACCAATACCACTATACACATTAACCAATACCACTATACACATTAACCAATACCACTATACACATTAACCAATACCACTATACACATTAACCAATTCCACTATACACATTAACCAATTCCACTATACATATTAACCAATACCACTATACACATTAAACAATTCCACTATACACATTAACCAATTCCACTATACACATTAACCAATTCTACAATACACATTAAACAATACCTCTATACACATTAACCAATTCCACTATACATTTAAACAATACCACTATACACATTAACCAATTCCACTATACACATAAACCAATACCACTATACACATTAACCAATTCCACTATACGCATTAATCAATACCACTATACACATTAACCTATACCACTATACACATTAACCAATTCAACTATACACATTAACCAATTCCACTATATACATTAACCAATTTAACCATACACATTAACCAATACCACTATACACATTGACCAATACCACTATACACATTGACCAATACCACTATACACATTAACCAATACAACTATACACATTAACCAATTCCACTATACACACTAACCAATTCCACTATACACATTAACCAATTCCACTATACACATTAACCAATTCCACTATACACATTAACCAATTCCACTATACATATTAACCAATACCACTATACACATTAAACAATTCCACTATACACATTAACCAATTCCACTATACACATTAACCAATTCTACAATACACATTAAACAATACCACTATACACATTAACCAATTCCCCTATACACATTAACCAATTCCACTATACACATTAACCAATACCACTATACACATTAACCAATTCCACTATACACATTAACCAATTCCACTATACACATTAACCAATACCACTATACACATCAACCAATTCCACTATACACATTAACCAATTCCACTATGCACATTAACCAATTCCACTATACACATTAACCAATTCCACTGTACACATTAAACAATTCCACTATACACATTAACCAATTCCACTATACACATTAACCAATTCTACAATACACATTAAACAATACCACTATACACATTAACCAATTCCACTATACACATTAACCAATACCACAATACACATTAACCTATTCCACTATACACATTAACCAATTCCACTATACACATTAACCAATTCCACTATACACATTAACCAATGCCACTATACACATTAACCCATTCCACTATATACATTAACCAATTCCACTATACACATTAAACAATTCCCCTATACACATTAACCAATACCACTATACACATTAAACAATTCCACTATACACATTAACCAACTCAACTATACACATTAACAATTCTACTATACACCTTAAACAATACCACTATAACCATTAACCAATTCCACTATACACATTAACCAATTCCACTATACACATTAACAATTTCCACGATACACATTAACCAATTCCACTATACACATTAAGGAATACCACTATACACATTAACCAATACCACTAACACATTAACCAATTCCACTATACACATTAACAATTTCCACGATACACATTAACCAATTCCACTATACACATTAAGGAATACCACTATACACATTAACCAATACCACTATACACATTAACCAATTCCACTATACACATTAATCAATTCCACTATACTCATTAACCAATTCCACTATACGCATTAACCAATTTACAATACACATTAAACAATACCACTATACACATTAGCCAATACCACTATACACATTAACCAATACCATTATACACAATAATCAATACCACTATACACATTGACCAATACCACTATACACATTGACCAATACCACTATACACATTAACCAATACAACTATACACATTAACCAATTCCACTATACACACTAACCAATTCCACTATACACATTAACCAATTCCACTATACACATTAACCAATTCCACTATACACATTAACCAATTCCACTATACATATTAACCAATACCACTATACACATTAAACAATTCCACTATACACATTAACCAATTCCACTATACACATTAACCAATTCTACAATACACATTAAACAATACCACTATACACATTAACCAATTCCCCTATACACATTAACCAATTCCACTATACACATTAACCAATACCACTATACACATTAACCAATTCCACTATACACATTAACCAATTCCACTATACACATTAACCAATACCACTATACACATCAACCAATTCCACTATACACATTAACCAATTCCACTATGCACATTAACCAATTCCACTATACACATTAACCAATTCCACTGTACACATTAAACAATTCCACTATACACATTAACCAATTCCACTATACACATTAACCAATTCTACAATACACATTAAACAATACCACTATACACATTAACCAATTCCACTATACACATTAACCAATACCACAATACACATTAACCTATTCCACTATACACATTAACCAATTCCACTATACACATTAACCAATTCCACTATACACATTAACCAATGCCACTATACACATTAACCCATTCCACTATATACATTAACCAATTCCACTATACACATTAAACAATTCCCCTATACACATTAACCAATACCACTATACACATTAAACAATTCCACTATACACATTAACCAACTCAACTATACACATTAACAATTCTACTATACACCTTAAACAATACCACTATAACCATTAACCAATTCCACTATACACATTAACCAATTCCACTATACACATTAACAATTTCCACGATACACATTAACCAATTCCACTATACACATTAAGGAATACCACTATACACATTAACCAATACCACTATACACATTAACCAATTCCGCTATACACATTAATCAATTCCACTATACTCATTAACCAATTCCACTATACGCATTAACCAATTCTACAATACACATTAAACAATACCACTATACACATTAGCCAATACCACTATACACATTAACCAATACCATTATAAACAATAACCAATACCACTATACACATTAACCAATACCACTATACACATTAACCAATACCACTATACACATTAACCAATTCCACTAAACCCATTAACCAATTCCATTATACACATTAACCAATTCCACTATACACATTAAACAATTCCACTATACACATTAACCAATACCACTATACACATTAACCAATTCCACTATACACACTAACCAATTCCACTATACACATTAACCAATTCCACTATACACATTAACCAATTCTACTATACACATTAACCAATTCTACTATACACACTAACCAATTCATCTATACACATTAACCAATTCCACTATACACATTAACCAATTCCACTATACACATTAACCAATTCTACTATACATATTAACCAATACCACTATACACATTAAACAATTCCACTATACACATTAATCAATTCCACTATACACATTAACCAATTCTACAATACACATTAAACAATACCACTATACACATTAACCAATTTTACTATACACATTAACCAATACCACTATACACATTAACCAATTCCACTATACACATTAACCAATACCACTATACACATTAACCAATTCCACTATACACATTAACCAATACCACTATACACATTAACCAATTCCACTATACACATTAACCAATTCCACTATACACATTAACCAATTCCACTATACACATTAACCAATACCACCATACACATTAAACAATTCCACTATACTCATTAACCAATTACACTATACGCATTAACCAATTCTACAATACACATTAAAAAATACCACTATACACATTAACCAATTCCACTATACACATTAACCAATACCACTATACACATTAAACAATTCCACTATACACATTAACCAATACCACTATACACATTAACCAATTCCACTATACACATTAACCAATACCACCATACACATTAACCGATTCAACTATACACATTAACCAATTCCACTATACACATTAATCAATTCCAGTATGCATATTAACCAATACCACTATACACATTAACCAATTCAACTATACACATTAACCAATACCACCATACACATTAACCAATTCAACTACACACATTAAAAAATTCCACTATACACATTAACCACTTCCACTATACACATTAACCAATACCACTATACACATTAACCAATACCACTATACACATTAACCAATACCCCTATACACATTAACCAATACCATTATACACAATAACCAATACCACTATACACATTAACCAATACCACTATACACATTAACCAATACCACTATACACATTAACCAATTCCACTAAACACATTAACCAATACCACTATACACATTAACCAATTCCACTATACACAGTAACAATTTCCACAATGCACATTAACCAATACCACTATACACATTAACCAATTCCACTATACACATTAACCAATACCACTATACACATTAACCAATTCAACTATACACATTAACCAATTCCACTATACACATTAACCAATTCCACTATACACATTGACCAATTCCACTATACACATTAACCAATTCCACTATACACATTAACATACCACTATACACACTAACCAATACCACTATACACATTAACCAATACCACTATACACATTAACCAATACCACTATACACATTAACCAATACCACTATACACATTAACCAATACCACTATACACATTACCCAATTCCACTATACACATTAACCAATTCCACTATACACATTATCCAATACCACTATACACATTAACCAATACCACTATACACATTAACCAATACCACTATACACATTAACCAATACCACTATACACATTAACCAATTCCACTATACACATTAACCAATACCACTATACACATTAACCAATACCACTATACACATTAACCAATACCACTATACACATTAACCAATTCCACTATACACATTAACCAATACCACTATACACATTAACCAATACCACTATACACATTAACCAATACCACTATACACATTAACCAATTCCACTATACACATTAACCAATACCACTATACACATTAACCAATACCACTATACACATTAACCAATACCACTATACACATTAACCAATTCCACTATACACATTAACCAATACCACTATACACATTAACCAATACCACTATACACATTAACCAATACCACTATACACATTAACCAATACCACTATACAAAGACCCCCAAAGTATTAAATGATTTATTTATCAGAAGTCACAACAGCTAAGGTAAACACTTAAATCAATACAATTTTGCAAATTACCTTAAATTAGTGGTCCTCAAAATGGGTGACAAGTCAAGGGATAGTAAATTGTGTCGTAGAGTTAATGGGGGGGGGGTAGGGTTTCGTAAAGAGCGCTGGTGATTTTTAATGCTAACTTTTTAAAGTAAGAAATAAAAAAGAAAACACATTTTTTTAACCAAGCAATAATAATGTTAGTCGGCATAAAAAATCGCGAATTTATATCCCTGAGACATAATAAATACTTTTGATCTTCTCAACAGTGGGCGTGACAAAAACAACAAAACATTATTGTTTAGCAGGGTTGAATGAACAGACAACTGTAACAAATTGACTTAAGACGAGTCGCCATTGATTTTAAAACCATGGGACGCATCAATGAAACTCTTCTAGTCTAACTCGTAGTAGCTCAAATATGATTTATTTTTCCTGAACAATTTTGATCAGCTTGATTCGATTTTCTAGAAACCAATGAATACATCAGGTATGAAGTATAGAATGTGGATGGTGAAAGGGTGAAAGGGTGTCTTAGGGGGGAAATCGAACGGTAACAAGAATGTAACGTGTTCTTCACATTCGATATCTAACGCTTAGCCGATAGTTTGTTCGCTTGTTTGTTTTAAAGAAAAAGAAAAACTTCAGTTCAAAGCTGTTGATCTTAACAAACAAGTACTCCTATTGATATGTCTATAAAAGGTATAATTAAGTATTTGTTGAAAACAACGTTTAGAGCAGAGTTTGTGTTGATAATATTGTAACCATAGCAACATCATTTGGCAGCGTCTGGTGAGGGAGAGGTCATATTGTTATTATTAGATTGTCTTTTTACGACCCCTAGGAGCACTTTACAGGCGTGTCGCATCTGCTGGGCATAGCCGTGCACTTTACAGGCGTCTCGCATCTGCTGGGCATAGCCGTGCACTTTACAGGTGTGTCGCATCTGCTGGGCATAGCCGTGCACTTTACAGCCGTGTCGCATCTGCTGGGCATAGCCGTCCATTTTAAAGCCGTAAAGCTTCTGCTGATTTTTAGAATGTTCCCAACCCCTCAGCTCATTTGTATCGGGCTAACAAGTGCACTACTGTCTCCAGCACCTGACGGCAATGATGGCTGCTCGTGCCCCCGAGGAGGATGTTATCTGTTCACGTAGGACACTGTTCTGTTCTCATACGGGTGATGAGGCTCTGGTGTTTGCATTTTGATTTCCACCATTTAACCACATTTCTGTTTAGGTGTGGCATGGTCCTGTAAACTTTACTTTAGCTTCTTATTGATATTGCAATGGACACATCTACCACGTTAGCTTCTTATTGATATTGCAATGGACACATCTACCACGTTAGCTTCTTATTGATATTGCAATGGACACATCTACCACGTTAGCTTCTTATTGATATAGCAATGGACACATCTACCACGTTAGCTTCTTATTGATATTGCAATGGACACATCTACCACGTTAGCTTCTTATTGATATTGCAGAGGACACATCTACCACGTTAGCTTCTTATTGATATTGCAATGGACACATCTACCACGTTAGCTTCTTATTGATATAGCAATGGACACATCTACCACGTTAGCTTCTTATTGATATTGCAATGGACACATCTACCACGTTAGCTTCTTATTGATATAGCAATGGACACATCTACCACGTTAGCTTCTTATTGATATTGCAATGGACACATCTACCACGTTAGCTTCTTATTGATATAGCAATGGACACATCTACCACGTTAGCTTCTTATTGATATTGCAATGGACACATCTACCACGTTAGCTTCTTATTGATATAGCAATGGACACATCTACCACGTTAGCTTCTTATTGATATTGCAATGGACACATCTACCACGTTAGCTTCTTATTGATATAGCAATGGACACATCTACCACGTTAGCTTCTTATTGATATTGCAATGGACACATCTACCACGTTAGCTTCTTATTGATATTGCAATGGACACATCTACCACGTTAGCTTCTTATTGATATTGCAATGGACACATCTGCCACGTTAGCTTCTTATTGATATTGCAATGGACACATCTACCACGTTAGATTCTTATTGATATTGCAATGGACACATCTACCACCTTAGCTTCTTATTGATATTGCAATGGACACATCTACCACGTTAGCTTCTTATTGATATTGCAATGGACACATCTACCACCTTAGCTTCTTATTGATATAGCAGAGTACACATCTACCACCTTAGCTTCTTTTTAATGAAGAAGAGGGCACACTAACAACGTTGACTTCTTATTGATATAGCAGTGGATAAAGCAGTGGACACAAATACCATCTTAGCTTCTTATTGATATAAAAGAGGACACACCTATCACGTTGGCTTATTATGATATAGCAGAGGACACATCTACCCCGTTAGCTTCTTATTGATATAGCAGAGGACACACCTAGCAAGTTAGCTTCTTATTGATATAGCAGAGGACACACCTAGCAAGTTAGCTTCTTATTGATATAGCAGAGGACACACCTACCACGTTAGCTTCTTATTGATATAGCAGAGGACGCACCTAGAAAGTTAGTTTATTATTGATATAGCAGAGGACACACCTACCACATTAGCTTATTATCGCAGTAGGCACATCTATCAAGTTAGCTTCATAGTGTTATAGCAGAGGACACACATACCACGTCAGCTTATTATTGATATAGCAGAGAACACACCACACTTTACCTTCTTGTTGATATAGCTGAGGACACACCTACCACGTTAGCTTCTTATAACGATAGGCACACCTATCACGTTGGCTTATTATGATATAGCAGAGGACACACCAACCCCCTTTTTGCATCTTATTGATATAGCCGAGGACACACCTACCACCTTAGCTTCTTATTGATATAACAGAGAACAGATCTACCACTTTAGCTTCTTATTGATATAGCAGAGGACATACCTACGACGTTAGCTTCTTATAGCAGTAGGCACACTTACCATGTCAGCTTCTCTTTTATATAGTAGTAGACACACCATCTTAGCTTCTTATTGATTTAAAAGAGGACACACATACCACGTTAGCTTCTTTCTAATATAGCAGAGTACACATCTACCACGTTAGCTTCTTATTGATATGGCTGAGGACACATCTACCACGTTAGCTTCTTATTGATATGGCTGAGGACACATCTACCACGTTAGCTTCTTATTTAAATAGCAATCGAAACACCTATCACCGTAGCTTCTTATTGATATTGCTTGTTGTTGTTCGTCCGTCGAAGTCGACCAGGACCATCGAGTCATCCTGTTAGGGGGAGGTTGGGATTACGGTGAGCTCGTATGTGGCCTGCTAGACCGATCCTTGCTCGGAATAATCTATGACACCGTGGGCATGGAATAGTTGCTTCAGACAGTGACCTAATGTTGCTTTTTCGGACAAGCCTGCGTGTCTCAGCTGTGGTTATTTTATTAGCTTCATGGGATTTAGCCCCCTTCTTGACAGCAGCTCTGCACCTGGCTCTGTCCTGGGCTGTCTGCACCCATTGAGTAGGGTTTATGCTGAAGGCCTTTAGTGCCACTTTCAGTGAGTCTTTATAACGCTTTTTTTTACTTCCTTCGGAGCGCTTGCCTATCGTAAGTTCTCCGAAGAATAATTGTTTTGGGAGCCGGTGGTCTGCCATACGGGCTACGTGTCACATCCAAAGGAGCTGAGACTCCATCAGAGTGGTGAAGATACTAGGTAGGTTCGCTCTAGCGAGGACCTCGGTATCGGGGACTTTGTCTTGCCACCTGATGTCGAGGATTTTCCTGAGACAGGGAGTGTGAAAATGATTCAGTTTCTTGGCCTGACGCTGGTAGACTGTCCACGTTTCACATCCATAGAGCAGTGTCGGGATGACTGATGTGCTATAGACCTCGAGCTTTGTTTCTCGTCTGATACCTCTCCTGTCCCAAACAGTGCTGCGGAGACTGCCAAATAGGGCACTTGCTTTTGCGAGTCTGCCATTCATTTCATCATCCATGACAACAGATCTAGAGAGGGTGCTGCCCAAGTAAGTAAATTTATCCACCGGGTTGAGACGCTGTCCACTGATGATGATGTTGGGTTCAACATAGGGCTTACTGGGAGCTGGCTGATACATCACCTCAGTCTTCTTTGTGTTGATTGTGAGGCCAAAGTTATTGCAGGCCTCAGAGAAGATATCAACGCTGTGTTGTATGACGGCTTCTGGGGAAGCGTTGAGGGCACAATCGTCTGCAAAGAGAAGTTCATTGGTCGTGATATGTTTTAGCTTGAAGCCTCCTAAGGTTAAATACGGATCCATCAGTACGAAACTGGATTGGCAAGCCCGAGGTGGAGTCCTTAAACGTATCAGACAGCATTGCAGAATACATAATACTGAAGAGTGTGGGAGCAAGTACACAACCTTGCGTTACACCGTTTGTGACGGGGAATGCTTGAGATGATTGACCGTTGTCCTGCACTCGGGCCATCATACTATCATGCAGCTGACGGATGATGTTGGTGAACTTGTCTGGGCATCCGTATTTCTTCATGATTTTCCGCAAGCCACCTCTATTGACCCTGTCAAAGGCCTTATTCAAGTCGATAAATGTAGAATATAGGTCTGTATTTTGTTCCAGGCATTTCTCTTGAAGCTGTCTAGCAGCAAACACCATATCGATGGTTCCGCGTTTTTGCGGAAACCGCATTGACTTTCGGGTAGGAGACCTAGCTCCAGATGTGCATTCAGGCGGTTCAGAAGGGCTCGGGCCAAGATGTTGCCTGCAATGGACAGTAGTGAAATTCCGCGGTGATTGTCGCATGCCTGGCGGTTTCCTTTGTGTTTGTACAGGTGGATAATTGAGGAATCATTGAGGTCGTGTGGTACAGTTTCCGTCTGCCAGATGATTTGGAATAAACTCAATAGCTTATCCGTCAGCGCTGGTCCACCCTCCTTCGGCAGGAATCATGTCGGGGTCAGGTACTTTGCGATTGGACAGTTGGCGGATCACTGTCTGTATCTCATCAAAAGTTGGGACGATATTGATATAGCAGAGGACACACCTACCACGTTAGCCTCTTATAGCAGAAGACACACCTATCACGTTAACTTAGCTCTTGTGATACACACATAATTCGTCACATCTGGATACTATTTTCCTTATTCTATGCGTTTCATTGATCGCCAGATTTTGCGCCATGTGCTGTTGCTGTTGAAATTCAAAACCACCAAATATTTCATCGGTCAACATGGCGCATAACTCTTCAGAGCTTTCCTTGAACAGCTCCCTGGAACGTATACATTTCAAATCCATCTTGAATTGACATTCAGTGTGTGAAAAGATGATTAGGAAGATAAAAATGAAATATTGTCGGTTCAACTTTATTGCTCGCCGTGTGAAGAGGCCAGGATCTCTTATCGTTAGTTGTGGCTTTGTTAGCTCCGTCATCTGGTTCCTTGTTTACTTTGACAAGTGGAAGTCACGTGATGACCCGGCTTTGAAGCAGGCATCGTCGGGTCTCCGGCCGATGCTCAGGGTGCTGAAGAGTGGTTTAATTCATGGAGACGTTGGTCGAGCTGACCAGAACAACGACTCAACGTTCTTACACGGTCAAAACTTAGTTGCAGGTGAGTGCGGTAGACTACGTCAAAATTGAACAACCACGGTTGAATTTATACGGTTATGGTAATAGATGGTTGAGTTTATATTATTATGTAATAGATGGTTGAGTTTATAGGATTACGTAATTGACGTTATTTAATTATAATTGTATGGGAAATGTTGGGTTTGACTTTAAACAAGCTAGAGGTATGGAAATAGGTGGTCCACTGGTCCAGGATTAAATTGAAGCTCCCCCCCCCAGACACCGACGAGGTCATGACAGGCAGTTCCACCTCAAGAACTTGGTACAGGAGCTCCTCATTCCTGCCAAGGACAATAAGGGACTGGAAAAAAGCTTCCAAAAGCAACAGATGAGGTGACTACACTTGACACCTTTGCGTCTATTGCCTCCTGTCTTCAAAACCCCTTGTTGATTCTGTCATCGCCGAGAAGTCCTTGCGACCAGTGAAGTATGCTCTTCACCACCATGCACAGTTGCATCGCGAAACCGCCTGAAACATAAGAGCCATAATGATCAATACATTGATCGTGGGCCCTCAACGTAAAGAAGAAGAAGACAGAAATGAGTTAAGGGTGACAATAATACGCTTCAGATTGTGCAAGTTATTGCTGACCATAAGTCTGATGGGATCTAGATATCATGTGAATGCTGAGAAGTGGGGACCACAGGACTGAATGGTACTAGAAAAAAAGCTAATGGTTACTGGAGAGCATCAGATTGCTGGGTACTTGAGACCATAAGACTGCTGGGTATTAGAGACCATAATACTGTCGGGTACTAGAGACCATAATACTGCTGTGTATTAGAGACCATAAGACTGCGGAGTATTAGAGACCATAAGACTGTCGGATACTAGAGACCATAAGACTGCTGGGTATTAGAACACATAAGACTGCTGGGTATTAGAACACATAAGACTGCTGGGTATTAGAGACCATAAGACTGCTGAGTATTAGAGACCATAATACTGTCGGGTACTAGAGACCATAACACTGCTGGGTACTAGAGCACATTAAACTGCTGGGTACTTGAGACCATAAGACTGGTGGGGGTAGAGACTGTAAGACTGTCGGGAACATGCACGCTAACATTCGGGATTAGATACAAATATATCTACAATTCTCAAATTATAACCACGTTTAACTCATAAATTCCATTAAATTATTCAATTTTGGTGTAAAATAGTTATTAAGTAAAATAGTATATTAAGTACTAATGAGAAGTCATATATACACACCATGTCAAGTTTATAGTTTATATATTTTTGCCATATAATGTGGTAAAATGCATATTGTAAAAGAAAGCTCTCATTTCTGCCTGGTGTCGGTGATAAAACTCATAAGGAGAAATATTTATGCAACTTTAAATTGCTTTGCATAAAATCGACCATTTTGAAATGTGTCGGAATTATCCATACTTCAGACGGCTAAAGTGCTACAGCTGGTGACACCGAGTAAGATGGTATTGTGTTTGCTACGGTGTTCGTGAGGCTTGAATGCTTGCATACTGCACTCTGTTTTCAAGTTTAAAAAACACGTACTCCCCGTCCATGATTTTACAAATTGTAACAAACGTCTATAGGTCTGCACACCAGAAGATGTGCCATGGAGGAGAAAGATAGAGAGAGAGGGGGGAGAGTAGGGAGAGATAGGAAGAAGAGAGTTAGAGAGAGGGGGGGGGAGAGAGAGTAGGGAGAGAGAGAGAGAGGGGGAGATGAGAGATAGAGAGAGGGGAGGGGGAGAGAGGAGGGAGAGAGAGGAAGAAGAGAGAGAGAGAGAGGGGGGAGGGGGAGAGAGGGGGAGAGTGGGAGTTGAGGGGTAGGGAGAGGGGGGAGGGGGAGAGAGTAGGGAGAGAGAGGAAGAAGAGAGTTAGAGAGAGGGGGAAGGGGGAGAGAGTAGGGAGAGAGAGAAAGAATAGAGTTAGAGAGAGGTAGAACAGCGTTTACCATTTTTATAAATCGTATCAGAATGTCATTATTTTGTTAAGAAGAAATCAGACATTTACAAAAATAAATCATATTTTAATCATTGTTTTGATCTTATCTGAGGGAAATCTTCAACAAATAAATTATAAATTTCACAATATTTAGTTTAATTGAATATTTATTTGGCATTTCAAACTATTAATACATTCATGGGATAAATTAGTCGCTTCTATCGACTTTAACATTTGTCTGGATCTGGTAGTGCTCGTTGCTGCATCCATATACTGGCATCTGTGCAACGGTTGGGGACGCGATGTTGCTACTCTAACAGCTCCCAACAGATGCCAGGGCAGCCGTTTTTTTTAAAAACGATTTCAAATTTTTAAAAATTTAATGATGATTTGGAAAAAAAAAAAAAAAAAGATCTTTTTTTTTCTAAAACTTGAACCACAAAAAAAAATGTTATTGGAATAAAGTTTATTTTATTCTACTTATTTCTAAAGCTTACGAACAGATTTTCATCAATATTTTTTTTTTAAAGGCATGCAAATAGGTGGTGCAGTTTATTTATTATTCTGAGATTAAAAAGAGAATGTAAATGTAGTATATTTAAAGAAAATAAAAACGCAATTATAAGAAAGGCTGTGGAACAAGTTGGATAAGATAAGATAAGATAAGATAAAATGAGATAAGACGCTTTTAATGATCCAAATAAATGGTAATTTGTTTTTACTACAATAGACATATTGTTTTTACTTCATTGCACATGTTGTTTTTACGACATTTCACTTATTGTTTTTAGTCTTGGAAGTCTTTGTCTGAGTTAGAAATCGACCGAAAGAGATTTTAAGATTTCGGCCGAAACCGAAAATAGACTGAAAGTTAAAGATGATTTTCGGCCGAACCGAAGCTGAAACCAAAAGCTTAACGAGACTTTCAGCGAAAACTGAAACCTAAAGATTCAAATACTTCAAAATTCGTTTTCGCAAACGATCAGCGTGCTGTGAAAAATGGCTTAACACATGGTGTGGCTATTTATATTAAACTGAAGTGACTCTCAAACTATTGATCCAAGGAAGGGCTTATGCAGGGTTCCCTTAAGCATCGGTAAGCTATAAACTTTTTAATTACTTCTCTAGCCTACCTAGCTTTTTGGGACCTAATTATCCAAATTGGATTCAGGTTAACTTTGAAATGGACAATTTACCATTTTTCCATTGAATTTTAGCCCTTTTAGCTTGTCATCAAACACCCACACACACACACAACACATATCACCGGGCTGGACAAATACATTTTAACAAATTTTGAATCTTCACTTTGAACGGCTCGGTATGAGAGGATTTATACTCTGTAATCTTCATGTTGCAACCTAAGTGTGGCATCCAGCGGTTCTATAGAATGCCTGGACAAAGTGTAGAATGGCTTATCTATTTTATACCTGGACTGGGCATTCAACGGCATTCAATAGAATGGCTGGGTTACACACTTCGCATTTAGCATTTAAATATAGGAATAAATCTAATAATATTTTGTTTGTTGTAATGTAATTTGAGACGACAGAACTCATCCCTATACCAAAATTATAATTTAAGCTTGCTTCCAACTACTATAACAAGTACCAGTCCTACAATATCAAAAAATATTTATAGTAGGTTTATATTATACAGCCATTTATGAACATGTTAAGGAATGTCAATGAATTAATTAACTGAATTAGCCTAGGGATCCCCAATTTAAAAGAATTAAAGAATAATTTTAAAAATAATAAAGAAAATGTTACCATTCCTTAAGATTTTTATGCACAATACTAATTACCTTTGACCATAACAAGATAGTGATACACCAAAACCTGGGGTTCCCAATTTGTAATTTTTTTTTTTTTAATAAAACAAAAATTATAATATAAATATTACCCTTCCCCTAGTTTCTGTTTTATTTACACAAAACTGTTTGACTTTACCCTTCCTTTTATTGACATTTCATTTTTTGGAAATATTTGACACGTAGGTCATCATGCAGCTGTGAGCAGTGTTCGTGGAGGCTTTGTTATATATCATAAGATGACAAAAAAAAAGACGTCGAGCAAATAATGATTATTGGATTGCTGGCCCACAGACAGGGTGACAATGTGACATCTGGTCAACAAAACTGAAGGCCTCAATCACTCTCATGCGAAACCCAAAATAAACCGAAAGTTAACTTTTTTTCTATTTTAACCGAAACCGATAATAAACCGAAAGCTAACTTTTCTGTTTCGGCCGAAACCGAAACAGAAACTACGCCGAAAGTGATCAAATGGCAACTTTCGGCGTCGAATCCGAAGCCGAAATTCGGTCGGTCTCTAATCTGAGATTTTGTTTGTTTACTAAAAGTGTTCTGTAGCAAGCCTGCAAGACGTTTGGGGAATGTCTGTGTGATCAGAAGAATTCTCCAATTTCTTACCAGATCATGCATACTCATAAAGTGTGTATTCGACTTGTCTATGGTTGGTTATTTTGGTTTTGCCGTTATTACAATAAATGGCGGACAAGATGGCGGATCCTTTGATTGCAAGACGTCGCTTGTTAACATGTGAAGGTTTACGCCTACGATGTTAAAAATTCCCCTTTAAACGCTGATACTCAAGATAAAAACACAGGAGTATTCCTTCAAAGTTCCACGCTAGTAGCAGAAATAATAAAGGGTAGGCTATGCTGGGCATGACACGTAGAAAGAAAAGAATGCCAAACGACAGAGGAGTGAAGAGGGTACACCACCAAAACCCCAGAAGAAAGCGGCTCAAAGGCGGACCTAGGCTTCGATGAATGGGTGATGTGGAAAAAGATATGCAGTAACCGGGAATCCAAGCGAGGAAAAGATAATCATTAGTTAGGTCTGAGAGGAAGGAAGTAGAGAGGCAGGCTAAAGCCCTACATGGCTGTAGCGCCACATGGATGGATGGATCTCTCAAAAGCACAATTTACACATTTAACTCTCTCCTCCCCAGCAAAAAAAAATCAAATAAATAAAAATATTTTTTTTATCAAATAATAATAATAAAATATAACACGATCT
The DNA here is from genome assembly GCA_964033795.1 of Lymnaea stagnalis. Taxonomy (NCBI): domain Eukaryota; kingdom Metazoa; phylum Mollusca; class Gastropoda; family Lymnaeidae; genus Lymnaea; species Lymnaea stagnalis. Next base: position 1,033,081 of record CAXITT010000140.1, read on the forward strand.
TAAAAAATAAACACAGAAGCCATCAAGTCGTCTGCAGTTCAGTGCCCTGGAAGTAAACTGATAAATATATAACGCTGTCCGTATCTCATTCAATTTTTAAAAATTTAATATTTTATATTTTATAACAAAATAAAATTAAATAAAAATGATGAAGATAAAAATTCCTTTTTTTATTTCTAAAAATGAACATTTTATCACATGGCCTTAATATCGGCTTAATATGGATGTTCCTGTCCATTAAATAATTTTATAATGAAGGATGAATGTAACGACCAACATCAAACATTGAATGTATTCACTGGCTTATTAACATTGATTGACATGGAGGTTTTTTTTTCATTTCTCTCATTAGCCGAGATTGTGTTCCCTCCCTTCGTCGACAGCCATGATCCCAACGGACCAGGTAGGTGAAATCTACGAATCCATTATCATTGGCATCCACTTTAAATCTATGGTAAACGTCACAAGATGGCTACACCAGAAATTCCCAAAATGTGCAACGCGGAGCCTTCATGGGGAACTTGGCTGCCTAACAATTGGGCCGCGAATTAGTACAAAATTTGCACAATTTTACTTTATGTTCACTGTAATTGGAAGTGTCCTTAATTGGACGCGGTGGAAACCAGTACCTCGCTTAGTCAGAACTGTTTGCAGAAGTGTCTGGCTAACCCTTGATGCAGAAGTCTCTTAATAACCCTTGATGCAGAAGTCTCTGATCAACTCTTGATGCAGAAGCATCTAGCTAACCCTTGATGCAGAAGTCTCTGATCAACTCTTGATGCAGAAGCATCTAGCTAACCCTTGATGCAGGTGTGTCTGGCTAACCCTTGATGCAGACGTGTCTGGCTTACCCTTGTTGTAGATGTCTCTGACTAATCCTTGATGCAGAAGTCTCATTCCTATACCAAAATTATAATTTAACCTTGCTTCCAACTACTATAACTAGTACCAAAACTACAATACACGTGACTAACCCTTGATGAAGAAGTCTCTGACTAACCCTTGATGCAGAAGTCTCTTTCTAACCCTTGATGCAGAAGCCTCTGACTAACCCTTGATGCAGAAGTATTTGACTAACCCTTGATGCAGAAGTCTCTGACTAACCCTTGATGCATGTGTGTCTGGCTAACCCTTGATGCAGACGTGTCTGGCTTACACTTGATGCAGATGTCTCTGACTAACCCTTGATGCAGAAGTCTGTCTAACCCTTGATGCAGAAGTCTATGTCTAACCTTTGATGCAAAAATCTCTGACTTAATATTGATGCAGAAGTCTCTGTCTAACCCTTGATGCAGAAGTCTCTGTCTAACCCTTGATGCAGAAGTCTCTGTCTAACCCTTGATACAGAAGTCTCTGTCTAACCCTTGATGCAGAAGTCTTTGACTAACCCTTGATGCAGAAGTCTCTGTCTAAGCCTTAATGCAGATGTCTCTGACTAACCCTTGATGCAGATGTCTCTTACAAACCCTTGATGCAGATGTCTCTGTCTAACCCTTGATGCAGAAGTCTCTGATTAAACCTTGATTCAGAAGTCTCTGTCTAACCCTTGATGCAGAAGTCTCTGACTAACCCTTGATGTAGAATTCTCTGACTAACCCTTGATGCAGAAGTCTCTGTCTAACCATTGATGCAGAATTCTCTGACTAACCCTTGATGCAGATGTCTCTGACTAACCCTTGATGCAGGTGTGTCTGGCTAACCCTTGATGCAGATTTCTCTTACTAACCCTTGATGCAGGTGTGTCTGGCTAACCCTTGATGCAGGTGTGTCTGGCTAACCCATGATGCAGAAGTCTCTGTCTAACCCTTGATGCAGAAGTCTCTGAATAACCCATGACGCAGATGTCTCTGACTAACTCTTGATGCAGAAGTCTCTGACTAACCCTTGATGCAGAAGTCTCTGACTAACCCATGATGCAGAAGTCTCTGACTAACCCATGATGCAGAAGTCTCTGACTAACCCTTGATGCAGAAGTCTCTGTCTAACCCTTTGATGCAGAAGTCTATGACTAACTCTTGATGCAGAAGTCACTGACTAACCCTTGATGCAGAAGTCTCTGACTAACCCATTGATGCAGAAGTCTCTGTCTAACCCTTTGATGCAGAAGTCTATGTCTAACCTTTGATGCAGAAGTCTCTGACTAACCCATGATGCAGAAGTCTCTGACTAACCCATGATGCAGAAGTCTCTGACTAACCCTTGATGCAGAAGTCTCTGTCTAACCCTTTGATGCAGAAGTCTATGGCTAACCCTTGATGCAGAAGTCACTGACTAACCCTTGATGCAGAAGTCTCTGACTAACCCTTGATAAATGTTGGGTATTTGCTGTTTATTTGTTAGAATTTAACATAGGGTGCCTCGGAACAATCTGATTCAAGAAATTTCGAAATATTTTGGGAATTACTGGGCTACATCATTCTCTACACCGGGGGTGGCCAAACATTTCAGCAGGCGGGCCATATTTCATAATATTTCCTGCCGGGCAATTACACCTAATTGTTTGGTGTTTATTAAAGTAATCAAAGAAGCGTGCTATAACGTCGACCATATCGTCTATTCCCAGTAGGGGAGATCGAGGTCAAACGTTTGCCTGGTTTAATGTAAAAAAAAAAAAAAAGAAATATGTATTTTTTTATTTTTTTTTAAAGAAAATACAAAACATAACCGAGAGTCCAACATATTTATTCGACAATTTTAAAATATTTAAAAGTGTGACTTTGTTTTTGTCGGAACTAAGTGCATCAAAATTGATCTCGACTGTTTTCCACATGGACATCAGTAATTCGTGTTCTCACGTGTCACTTGATGTGCTTCGCACGACTCAACAGCTGTTCACACGCAAAAGTGTTTCCAAATAGCGAAACCACCGACAGACCAAGTTTGTAAAACGCGGGATATTGACCCTTGTCCAAATACGTTTCATAGACTTCTTCCAAACCGACCAGATGGAACTTCTCCTTTAACTGTGCAACACAACAAATTTGACAAGGTTTCATTCGTAATCTTCCTGGCAATAAACGCACGTCTTCCGCGAATGGCGTTGCAAATGCACGAAAAGAAGCTCATGATGGTGTTGTTCTTTTAATACTAAAATCGGTTTTCAAATTCGAGGTTTAATTCGGCTATCAAAGAAGCGTACTTACCCGCCGCCTCTTGTGTGACATCTGGTTGAAATGACTGTTGTTCCCGAAGATGAAGTCTCATTTGAAATTCAGAATATGATCATACATCTTATTAATTAATTGATCTTTCCCTTGTAGCCGAATATTAACGCTATTTAGGTGGTTAGTTGCGTCGACCAGAAATGCAGAGTCACAACCCCACTCTTGAGCTTCAAACTCTGGGATAATTATTGACTTGCTCGCAAATAATGATTTCATTTCTTACTGCAAATCATACGCTCTTTACAACATTTTGGCACAACATTGAGCCATCTTTCTTCTTAAAATGTGACGTCATTTTATTATGAGTCCAAAGACTTTAGTAGAAATTCTTGGAGCTGATGGTGATTCAACCCGTTCAACTTAATGAAGATAACTAGTTTGATGACCACTTTCATGACATGGTCCATTTTGAGGGACTTCGAACATAAATTCTCCTGATGAATAATGTAATGAAACTTTAGCATTGAAATATTACCGGCTTTGGAGGCCTTATTTTCAATCAATTTTATTATTCCTTCATGTTTCCCAACCACTGGTGGAGCACCATCCGTTGTTGAGCCCGATAAGTTGTTAAGTTGTAGTGAATAGTGATTCAATGTCCATGGAGCTGCATGTAAAAAATCTCGTGACATAGTAACGTCCTTGAGTGGATACAGTGCCGCTAATTCTTCAGTCTTTTTAAAATGGACATCAACACACTTGATGAAAATGGCCAGTTGGGCAGTATCTGCCATATCTGTGCTTTCAGTTGGGCAGTATCTGCCACATCTGTGCTTTCAGTTGGGCAGTATCTGCCACATCTGTGCTTTCAGTTGGGCAGTATCTGCCATATGTGTGCTTTCAGTTGGGCAGTATCTGCCATATCTGTGCTTTCAGTTGGGCAGTATCTGCCATATATGTGCTTTCAGTTGGGCAGTATCTGCCATATCTGTGCTTTCAGTTGGGCAATATCTGTCATATCTGTGCTTTCAGTTGGGCAGTATTTGCCATATCTGTGCTTTCAGTTGGGCAGTATCTACCACATCTGTGCTTTCATCTAAAGCTAGAGCATACAATTTAAACTCAGATGCTCGACAGTTTAAATTATCTTTAATATTTTTTTTTCCAATGCTGTTCATTCGCCTAGTAATAGTCTGAGGAGACAGACTTAGTTTTTTAGAAATCCTTCTTCTTTTTTGGACACAGAATTTCAACAATGCTCTCCAAACATTCCTTAACATTCTGAAAATGGTTCCGTTTTTTTTTTACTAGTATCAAGGCCACTGCATAACTATCTTTTACATAGCAGTTTAACTCTGAACACGCTCTAGTAAATATCTTTTTTTTTGTACAGTATTTTTTTAAAAGTCTTTTACTTGGTCTTATCAAATTGCACTTTGTACTTATCAAACTTATTTGCATGTTTAGTCTCGTAGTGCCCTTTGATGTTACATCACCACCAAAACAGAAACAGATTCATTGCATGTCAAGCACATAGGCTTCGTTTTAATTTCTATGAGTTTTCCTGAAACTGCGGAATATTCTAAACAGGTCAAAACCAATGAATTTTTTTTTTTAAATACGCGAGATATTTCAAATTTCTCTTAGCTATAATTTGAAAAATATATGATACGAATGACTCATGATGTAATGCTCCTTTCGAGATATGTACAATAAAGTTAACATTTAGGTTCATTTAACTCACGGCGGGCCGCGTGTTGGCCATCCCTGCTCTACACAAATAATAAAAGTCTATATATATATATATATATATATATAATATATATATATATATATATATATATTATATATATATATAGACATATATATATATATATATTTATATATATATATATATATATTTATATATGTATATGTATATATGCTGACCTGCTTCAATTGATTGTATAAGATGATTGTGGATAAGTAACGTTATAATTGTGAAAAAGTAAGTTTGTAAGGTTATATTTGTGGATATATGTCAATGAACAAGCAAAGACTTAAGACATTTAAAAGTAGATCCACATTAGAAGATTCGTGTTGGTAATATTCAATCAAAAATCAATTATCGCTTTGTATGCTTGGTAAAACAACTTGCCGGGTTCATGTTGGGACATCCTGTTTTTGTATGTTTGTCCCATTTTCTTAAAACTCTTTCTTCTTAATCAAAATGTCGCGATTTTAACAAATGTCCATAGGACAGTGGACGACACAAACCTTTTTTGTGTGTCCATTTCTTTTAGCAATATTTGCAATGAAGAGGAGTCGCATTTCTTGCAATGAAGTGAAGTCTCATTTCTTGCAATGAAGAGAAGTCTCATTTCTTGCAATGAAGTGAAGTCTTATTTCTTGCAATGAAGTATAGTCTCATATATTGCAATGAAGAGAAGTATCATTTCTTGCCATGGCGTGAAATATAATTTATTGCAGTGAAATGGAGTCTCATTTGATGTAATGAAGGCAAGTATTACTTTTTGAAATGTAGAGAAGTCTCATTTCTTGCAATGCAGTGAATTCACATTTCTCGCAATAAATGTGAAGTCTCATTTCTTTACATGAAGTAAAGTCTCATTTCTCGCAGTGAATTGAAGTCTCATTGAAAGCAATGAAGTGAAGTTTCATTTCTTGCAATGAAGTGAGTCTCATTTTTGCAATGAACAGAAGTCTTATTTCTCGCCATGCAGGAAATCTCATTTCTTGCAATGCAGTAAAGTCTCATTTTTTTCAATGCTGTAAAGTCTCATTTCTTGAAACTCAGCGAGTCTCATCTTTTAAATGCATGGAGGTCTCTGAAAACTTCGATTGTGAAGTCTCATTTCTTGAAACTCAGCGAGTCTCATCTTTTAAATGCATGGAGGTCTTCACAATCGAAGTTTTCAGTCTCATTTCTTGCCATGAAGTTAAGTCTCATTTCTTGCCATAAAGTTAAGTCTCATTTCTTGCCATGAAGTTAAGTCTCATTTCTTGCCATGAATTTAAGTCTTATTTCTTGCCATTAAGTTAAGTCTCATTTCTTGCCATAAAGTTAAGTCTCATTTCTTGCCATGCGGTTAAGTCTCATTTCTTGTCATGAAGTTAAGTCTCATTTCTTGTCATGAAGTTAAGTCTCATCTCTTGTCATGAAGTTAAGTCTCATTTCTTGCCATGAAGTTAAGTCTCATTTCTTGCCATGAAGTTAAGTCTCATTTCTTGCCATGAAGTTAAGTCTCATTTCTTGCCATGAAGTTAAGTCTCATTTCTTGTCATGAAGTTAAGTCTCATCTCTTGTCATGAAGTTAAGTCTCATTTCTTGCCATGAAGTTAAGTCTCATTTCTTGCCATGAAGTTAAGTCTCATTTCTTGTCATGAAGTTAAGTCTCATTTCTTGCCATGAAGTTAAGTCTCATCTCTTGTCATGAAGTTAAGTCTCATTTCTTGCCATGAAGTTAAGTCTCATTTCTTGCCATGAAGTTAAGTCTCATTTCTTGTCATGAAGTTAAGTCTCATTTCTTGCCATGAAGTTAAGTCTCATCTCTTGCCATGAAAACAAATCTCATTTCTTGCCATGAAAAAAAAATATATTTCTTGCCATGAAAAAAAAAATCTATTTCTTGCCATGAAGTGAAATCTCAAACTGCGAAATACCCCACAGTAACCCCAACCCCCACCCCCCAGCTTCTCGGTGGAAAGTTTGTTGTGTAATATAAAACATTTGTTGGCATCAACCACCGTTAGTGCCATGTGGCTTTTTCAGCGTGTTAACCACAAATGGACGTTTACTAATCGCATTGTGTGTCGTCCCGACAGGAGAAAGGGGCGCTGGTGTAGACATCGACGAAAAAAACTTGACCATAGTTGAGAAGCTGCGATTCCGTGCAGGGTGGGGAAAACACAACTTAAACGAATTGGCCAGTCAAAGAATCTCAATACATCGGAGTTTACCCAGCTGCACAACGTCCGCGTGAGTTCAAGGCTATAATATCGTTTCTTATAATTTACCAGTAATGGAATGGTTATATTCTTATTATGCTCTAGCAGCGATTATTTTCTGACTTTTCAAGGAGTGTACTCAATTTTTTTTTTAAGCTTCCTACTTTCTTTAGTAAGAATCTGTCCTTTGGACATACAACCGAAGAAACTACTAATCAAAAGCCATGTGTTTTATTAAAGCTGATTCGGTAATCATGTTTTATTGTGAGTATGCAGACAGACTGCTTTGGACTAAAAGTAGGTTGAGTAGAATTATTTTCTCTTTTTAAAGAGATGATCAATGGTACAATAGTTTAACTCGTATTTTTGTATGACGCATTTTGCAAAGTTGGATGTAAATTATGTATAAATCATCTAAAATAAAAATATCTGCATATTTTGAAACTTCCCGTTACCAGGATAAGGCACTACTTTTATTACTAATATAATGATCTGGATAAGGCACTACTTTTATTACTAATATAATGATCTGGCTAAGGCACTACCTTTATTACTAATATAATGATCTGGCTAAGGCACTACTTTTATTACTAATATAATGATCTGGATAAGGCACTTCCTAAATTACTAATATAATGATCTGACTAAGGCACTACCTTTATTACTAATATAATGATCTGACTAAAACACTTCCTAAATTACTATTATAATGATCTGACTAAGGCACTACTTTTATTACTAATATAATGATCTGGCTAAGGCGCTACCTTAATTACTAATATAATGATCTGGCTAAGGCACTACCTTTATTACTAATATAATGATCTGGCTAAGACACTTCCTAAATTACTAATATAATGATCTGACTAAGGCACTACCTTTATTACTAATATAATGATCTGGCTAAGACACTTCCTAAATTACTAATATAATGATCTGGCTAAGGCACTACCTTTATTACTAATATAATGATCTGGCTAAGGCACTACTTTTATTACTAATATAATGATCTGGCTAAGGCACTACCTTTATTACTAATATAATGATCTGGCTAAGGCACTACCTTTATTACTAATATAATGATCTGACTAAGGCACTACTTTTATTACTAATATAATGATCTGGCTAAGGCACTACCTTTATTACTAATATAATGATCTGGCTAAGGCACTACTTTTATTACTAATATAATGATCTGGCTAAGGCACTACCTTTATTACTAATATAATGATCTGGCTAAGGCACTACTTTTATTACTAATATAATGATCTGGCTAAGGCACTACTTTTATTACTAATATAATGATCTGGCTAAGGCACTACTTTTATTACTAATATAATGATCTGACTAAGGCACTACCTTTATTACTAATATAATGATCTGACTAAGGCACTACTTTTATTACTAATATAATGATCTGACTAAGGCACTACCTTTATTACTAATATAATGATCTGACTAAGGCACTACTTTTATTACTAATATAATGATCTGACTAAGGCACTGCCTTTATTACTAATATAATGATCTGGCTAAGGCACTACCTTTATTACTAATATAATGATCTGGCTAAGGCACTACCTTTATTACTAATATAATCATCTGGCTAAGGCACTACCTTTATTACTAATATAATGATCTGGCTAAGACACTTCCTAAATTACTAATATAATGATTTGGCTCAGACACTTTCTTGATTACTCATATAAAGATCTGGCTAAGACACTTTCTTGATTACGCATATAATTATCTGGCTAAGACACTTCCTTAATTACTCATATAAAGATCTGGCTAAAACACTTAATTCCTCATATTAAGATCTGGCTAAGACACTTAATTACTTATATAAAGTTCTGGCTAAGACACTCAAAATTGTGTTACTTTCTTTAATCTAGCTTTATTTGATGGAATGTTTAAAATTTTATAATTTTTACACAAACAAAAATTCTAAACATGACCTTGTTTAATCTTGTCACTGACCTTGTTTAATCTTGACCCTGACCTTGTTTAATCTGGACACTTAACTTGTTTAATCTTGACATTGAATTTATTTAATATTGACCCTGACCTTTTTTAATCTTGACTCTGACCTTGTTTAATCTTGACCATGACCTTGTTTAATCTTGACCATGACCTTGTTTAATCTTGACAATAAATTTGTTTAATCTTGACCCCGACCTTGTTTAATCTTGACACTTAACTTGTTTACTCTCGTTTAACTTCTCCTCACCTTCTCTAACGCAGATGTCAAAACGTTTTGACCGCATTCACTGGTACACTGGACGAAGTAAGCGTCATTATAATTTACCACAATGAACCTTGGACGACCCTGCTGAGAACTGTGCACAGCATTCTCTCTCGTACGCCCGAGCGTCTGCTCAGAGAGGTCCTACTTGTGGATGATTGCTCAACAGTAGGTCTGTTGGATGGACTCTTCCAGCCTTAGGAAAATATTAGCCACAAAAAAACCTCAATATTTCAAAAAAAATTTATGGAAATTATGTGAAATTACTTATTCATACACAAATTCACATTAATTTACAATATTTCTGTAACTGAAGCCCCAAAGTCTTTAAGATAATCCAGTTAGTTTTTTTGCAGGTGACATTTTTAAATTATATTGTATCCAAAAAATACATACATTACAGCATACCTGGGAGCCCCTTTCGACAAATACTTCAGCACATTTCCTAAAGTAAAAATACTTCGAGCTCAGAAGAAGATTGGTTTGATCAAAGCAAGACTTCTGGGATTCGAGGCGTCTACAGCCCCAGTGGTGGTGTTTTTGGATGCTCACATCGAGTGCTTCCCAGGTACTTGAGACCTATGACTCATGGCTTGTGGTACATTGACATTATACTTGAATTAAATGGTGCATCCCATTCACTGTTCTGTAAGGGTAGTCGTCTGACAGCCGTTTCGTTTTATCCACCAGAAATCCCTCTATAGAACCGCGTTCACTAAGAGGTGACAGCAGAAGGTGGTGGGTCTCAATTGTATCCATTATGTCATTTTATCCATTAATTAATTATATCCATTAAGTAATTATATCCATTAAGTAATTATTTACATTAAGTAATTATATCCATTAAATAATTATATCATTAAGTAATTATATCCATTAAAAAAATATATACAAGAAGTAATTATATCCATTAAGTAAATATATCCATTAAGTAATTATATCCATTAGAGACCGGCAGAAACCGAAACCAGAACGAAAGTTAAAAATGACTTTCGGCCGGAACAGAAGCAGAAACCAAAAATTAAACAAGACTTTCGGTCGAAATTGAAAGATTTAAATTTTAAAAAACTCGCTTTCGCACACGTTCTGCGCACGGCTAAAAATGACGGAACAACTTTCTTGTAATTTTTATGTGCCTTAAGTTACGCTTACAATTTACCCAAGGAAGTGACCTCCACCCCACCCCCCTTACACAATCACACACACGTTTTTGTGTGCAATGTCCCTTGAAGCATCGGTAAGTTGAAATCATTTTAATTCTTTTTTTTAAGCCAACCGAACTTATTGAGACCTAAATATCCTTGTTTACCATCCGTCTTGGGTCGGGATTAACTTTAAAATAGTCAATATCCCATTCTCCCTTGGATGTTAGTCAATGTTAGCACTTTTAGCTTGTCGTCACACACACACACACACACATCACCGGGCGTGACCAAAAAAAATGTGCGAAATTTTTGTATCTTCACCGTGAACGGCTCTCAATAACAAACCATATGAGAGGATTAATATTCTGTAATCTAATGTTTATAGTCTAATTGTGTAATCGAGCCATTGTATAGAATGCCTAGCCAAAGTGTAGAAAGGTTTATGCATTTCACACTTTGACTATAAGGCATTCTATAAAATGGTTGGATTACACACTTCGCCTGTGACATTTAAATATATGAATAAATCTAATCATTTTTTTTTTTTTTTTTTTTTTTTAATATGATTCTAGAATACAGAAATTAGTGCTATTAAAAAAAATTGAATTTAAGCTTGCTTCCACCTACTATAACTAGTAGTTTTAGGCCAAAAATATAACAGACTAGTCATAGTAGGTTTATACTATACAGTCTAATAAGCTAATACTACTATATTAGTATTACTACAACTCACGAAATGCCTTGTTTAAGTTAGTACTTTTTCAAAAATCTATTTAATAATAAATTGTAATTAGTTGCTAAGTTATTTTAATATTTAATTCTTTGCCTACTTAATCTGTGTATTTATTTTTACTTTTATTCTTAGGGACTACTTTTGTTTAGTATTCTATAGGCCCTAGGCCAGTGGTTCTCAACCTTCCTAATGCCGCGACCCTTTTAAACAGTTCATCATGTTGTGGCGACCCCCAGCCGCAAAATTATTTTCGTGGCTATTTCATAGCTTTAGACCATAGGTATTTTCAGATGGTATTAGGCGACCCCTGGGAAAGGGTCGTGCAACCCCCAAGGGGTCGCGACCCACAGGTTGAGAACCGCTGCCCTAGGCTATAATGTTATGATTATGTCTCTTTTGATAAAAATTTTATGTATAGCGCGGTGAGCCCAGCCCTAGGCTGGGGTACCGCGCTATATAAGACCTCTTATTATTATTATTATTATTATTATAATCCTTTGTTTATATTCGTGAACTGCTGTTCGCTGACGATGCCGTCTTAACATCTCACACAGAAGAAGGTCTGCAGGGGCTGGTTAATCGTCTATCACACGCTTGTAAAGAGTTTGGACTTTCGATTAGTCTACAGAAAACACATGTCATGATGCAAGAAGCACCGTCCCCTCCAATCATATCTATTGAGGGTCATAATCTTTCGGTTGTTGATCATTTCACATACCTGGGATCCAATATTTCTAGTTCTCTCTCCGTTGATGAAGAGATCAATATCAGGATTGCAAAAGCAGCAGCAACTATTGCTAAACTGAATAAGCGGGTGTGGAATAATCTCAATCTAATTGATAAAACAAAAATAAGTGTCTATCAGGCATGTGTGCTAAGCACGTTCCTATATGGTAGCAAAGTGTGGACCACATACACCAGCCAGGAGCGGAAACTCAACAGCTTCCATCAAAGATGTCTACGTCGCATTTTACGCATTCGTTGGCAGGACAGGGCGCCTAACGTGGAGGACAGGGCGCCTAACGTGGAGGTCTTGGAACGTGCACACATGTTTAGCATATTCTCCTTACTTATCAAGAGGCGCCTTCACTGATTAGATCATGTACGGAGAATGGAGGAAGGACGTACCCCAAAGATACTGCTGTATGGAGAGTTGGCAGAAGGGACAAGACATATTGGACGACCACGCCTGAGATTTATTGACGTTTGCAAACGAAGGATGAGGGAAGCCAATATTGAAACAAACGAATGGGAGTTCATTCCCGAGCATCGCTCCAACTGGCGAACAGCAGTGTTTGAAGGAGTAAAAAAGGCAGAAGATACTCGAAACGAGGCCCTTGAATCAAAAAGAACAATTCGGAAATCAAGAATTTACCGGGATTCAATATTCTCCTGCGAGAGATGCGGCCGTGATTGCCATTTAAGGATTGGCCTAGTGAGCCACTCGTCAAAGTGTAGAACTATATAGCTACTCCATCGTCTCATGAAGACGGAAGGATGCCATATCGGTACTTATAATGTAATGAATTGTAAAATTATGGATGTAACAATCAACGACTTGCTTAAAATTCAGAAAAATATAAATTAGGCTAAAATGATTGTTAAAAAATATTAAATAAATAAGACTCAACAACATCAAAGTAATTCTATTTTTATTAATACATATTAATACATATTTATACATAGTTGAAGCGAATAATTTTAAAAAATTACAAAGGAAATGTTACCGTTCCTTGAGATTTATTGTTCACATTACCATTTATTTATTTATTTATTTATTTATTTATTTATTTATTTATTTATTTATTTATTTATTTATTTATTTATTTATTTATTTATTTATGTATTTATTTATTTATTTATTCAGGCATTTTTATATAGTGCTTACCTTAAAGCTCTAAGCGCTTTACAATTATTAAAAACATGTAAACTAACTAAAATAAAAATGAGACACTAGGATAGTAACTACTATACTATAGAAACAATTAAAATGGCTATAAAACGAGGACACTTTGGCAACGTTGACTGTGACAACATGTATGAGCAAGATAATCATAAATCCAAATGTAGTTCTTAAATGAATGACTTGAAGAAGAAAAAACGTTCCCAATTTTTGTTTTAAATCATAACAAAAATAATAATCTAAATATTACCATTTCACCTAGTTCTGTTTTTTCCACAAAACTATTTTCCCTTCCCTTTGCCTTAATGAAATGTAAGTTTTTTTGGAAATATGGGACAAGCAAGTCATCGTGCAACAGTGAATGGTGTCCGCAGAGGATTTCCTATGTATCATACGACGGATAGCGGATTGCCGGCGGACAGGCAGGGAGGGACAATGTGACATCTGGCAGAAGACCGAATGCCTCAATAACTTCCGGCCAGACGGCCGAAAGTCTCAATCCCTGTCGGCCGCAACCGAAAATAACACGAAACTTAACTTTTCTATTTCGTCCGAAACTAAACCGAAAGTTAACTTTTCTGTTTTGACCGAAACCGAAACTATGCCGAAAGTGATCAAATGGCAACTTTCGGCGCCGAAACCGAAGCCGAAATTCGGTCGGTCTCTACTATCCATTAATTAAGAGTATCCATTTAGGAAAAATAAAAGGGAAAGTTCCGCTTACGTTTGATGTCTCTGTCATTCTGGTGCTGGGCGTGTGGGGATGTTCTTGTCCTTCTCCCCCCCCCCACCTCGCGGCCAATGTTCCTTCTAAGGTTTGTTGGTTCGTGTGCAAAATCATACAGTTGTGTGAAATGTTTTACAGGATCAATTTTTGTGTGCAAAATTGTACAGCCCACAAACACACACTTACATGGAAGATACTCAAAACTGCTGCGCGGCGTCTCTGCGATAGCTGCGCGGTCGCGCAGCGGCGCAGCTTTAAGGGAAAATTGCTCGTGGCCCTTGCTGGACAGTGAGGTGCAAGGTAGCCTTAGAGAAGTCAAGTTCCTCTATCAGCTATATTTGACGTTATGTTAGTGACCTGTAGCACAAATGTCTAACATAAATGTATTTCCTCAGGTTGGGTAGAACCAATGCTGATAAGAATAGCACAGAACCGACAGGCTGTGGTGTACCCCGTTATTGACAAAATAAAGGATACAACTTTTCATGTCGGGTGCAACACCGACCCCAGATATTATGGATCTTTTAGTGTGACGAATTTGTTGTTTGAATGGGATGAGATACCACAGAGAGAATTGGACAGAAGACAGGAGCAATCTCAAACGTACAGGTCAGTAGACAAGCCTCATCTGTAACGGTCAGTGGATAAGTCTCAACAATACAGGTCAGTGGATGAATCTCAAACGTACAGGTCAGTGAATAAATTTCATCAATATAGGTCAGTGATCAAGTCTCATCCATATAGGTAAATGCACAAGTCTAATCAATACAGGTCAGTCGAAAAGTCTCATCTATCAGGTCAGTGAATAAGTATCATCCTTGCAGGTCAGTGGACACATCTCAACCATGTAGGTCAGTAGAAAAATCTCATCCATACAGGTCAGTGGACAAAACTCATCCATACAGGTCAGACTAATTTTTAGTGGTGTTTCCTGAATCTTGAAGTAAAATATACATAAGGAATACATTCTTTTTCGAAGATGGCCAGGCCCCTGTTTCACTTAGCCTTTTCAATTTGCACAGCTGTAGCTGGTGTTTTACACGCCTGATGAGTCGGTACGATTGAGTGCCTCTGTTCCAATTCCTCCACACGTTTACACGTTGTAATCCCATTAAAACCCAAGTCCTACAAGTTCAACGTGCACTTTAATCCAAGTTATGTATAATCTGACCGTACGCTAATTCAAACACGTATAGCGCAACTCACCAGTTGAACACATTACAACCTTGACCAGGCAGCTACGGGGTTGTCCATAAATGACACATGCACGAAATACGCAATTTTTTTTCACCCCCGCCCCTCTTGTCCGCATGAGACTTACCCCCATCCCCGGGTTGCGGACTTCCGCAGCCACATGCGAAAATTTACAGAACGAAATGCCAGGCTGTATAATTAAGATTACCTGTGTTGAGAGCACAGTTTCATTAGATTTAAACTTAAACTAAAATCAGTCAAGTATGTAAAAAAAAGTTATAGCACTCAACGCACACCTAGACGGGCAGAGAGTGGAACCTGACCTCGAGCCTAATGTTGGCCTCCGTGGAGACAAACAGCTATGCACTGACCACCATGGCAAACCAGGCGGGATGGCATGGGGTGGAAGAACGTCTCCCACAATTTTTAATGAAGATATTATACGAGTGCTGGAAATCTTTGCCACACTCGGGCTTAAATACTAGCACGCTCACAAAGAGTTCATAGCATCCCAAATAATCACCGTTTTAAATCCCTTTGTATTAACTTCGCTTTTGTTTGTGGCTGGCTACCCGGGTGGCAGACTTGCACAATTTTCGGACGGGTAATTAACCCACTTCCCGTCAACCTATTGAGCTGAAACGTGGCACATAGACTCAATGCCGGTGACAGGACAGTTTATCAAATGTTCAGCCTCCCCCCCCCAACCCCCAAAAAAAAATTTTTTTTAAAATTGTAAAGAGTTTGGTTTTTTTTTTTTTTTTTTTTTTTTTTTTTTTTTTTTTTTAAAATTTTTAAGTTTTTTTTTTTTTTTTTTTTTTTTTTTTGTAGTTGTTTCATGTTTAAAAATGTAGTAAATTTGTTGATGATGTTAATGTCAATCTAATTGTTTGGTTATTTTTTTTTTTATTGACAGGTCACCGACCATGCCAGGTGGGTTGTTTGCCATCACTCGTGAGTTTTTCACTAAGATAGGAACTTATGACCCGGAAATGAATTACTGGGGCGGTGAAAACATTGAGATTTCTTTCAAGGTATTTTTGACACGGTCCATTTCATCCCGTTATCGCTGCAGAAATCTATCAATTTAACTGCCCCTATTCATTTAAGCTCTTGAATCATCTCTCTCTATCACAATTCACTTATAACAGGAATGTGATCCTTGGTCTATCTGAAGAGTCCTAGGGGCTTGTATAGCGTTTTATTTATTCATTGGACCCTTTCAATTTCACAGTGCTGTTTTCAAATCCTTTATAGTAACTTCCCTTTTGTTAGTGGGTTTATTTTGGGCTAGGCTTATTGACCCACTTCCCCTTCAACCTATCGAGCTGAAAATTGGCACACGGACTCGTTGTTTAGTGCGTAAAATTTTATTCTGTTTTTCTTTCTGAAATGTTGAAATAAATCTGCGGTGTAAAAGCGGATGTGGCCTTCGAATATTAATATGGAAAAAAAAACTAATGAAAATGAATTGAAGCATTCATGCACAGCCAGACAGGAACAGAAATGTATTCAATTTTTTTAACACAAACGAAGAAAAAGAAGAAAAAACGAAAACTTGCACATACCTGTAACACAAACGAGCACAATATAAAACACAAACTATCCATCGCTTAATACTGTTGATGTATTCTTTGCCCTGTCCAGACATGGATGTGTGGGGGCGAGCTGTTGCTGGACACCTGCTCGCATGTTGGTCACGTTTTCCGCACATACCCACCTGTAAGGGGCAACTACTCTGATGTGATCAGAAATTCTCTTCGAGTCGCCGAGGTTTGGATGGATGACTACAAAAATTATTTTTACGAGAGTCTCAACTACAACTTGGTGCGTATGATCTCATTATATCCTTCTTTAATTTGGGGTGCAATAAGTCATTCAATGTTGGCTAAAGCTTGGTGCGTAATAATCAATACTAGGGCTTAGCCGGGTGCTGTTGTTGTTTTTTTTTTACACTGAGTCCGGATATTTTGAGAAATAGGCCTACTGACAGTGCTACGCCCTATCTGTCGGCCTTTAAACAACAGGCCTACAGACATTCCTACAGACAGTCCTACAAACAGTCCTACAGACAGTTCTACAGATAGTCCTACAGACAGTCCTACAGACAGTCCTACAGACAGTCCTACAGACAGTCCTACAGACAGTCCTACAAACAGTCCTACAGACAGTTCTACAGACAGCCTTACAGACAGCCTTACAGACAGCCCAACAGACAGCCCGACAGACAGCCCGACAGACAGCCCTACAGTCAGCCCGACAGACAGCCCGACAGACAGCCCGACAGACAGCCCGACAGACAGCCCGACAGACAGCCCGACAGACAGCCCGACAGACAGCCCGACAGACAGACCGACAGACAGCCCTACAGACAGCCCTACAGACATTCCTACAGACAGTCCTACAGATAGTGCTATAGACCATGCTTCAGACATTACTACAGACAGTCCTACAGATAGTCCTACAGACAGTCGTACACCATACACGTGGCTCTTTATTTAGTAATATAATAGTCGCTTCCCCCTAAAGATTTTTTTTCAACCTGAGTTCACACGTCACCCATGACAGCCTTTTTCACTCAGTACTATTTATATAACACATGTGGGGTTAGAGGAGTGGGGGCGGTTCAGAAAAGGAAGCAGGACACACCAGAAGCAAATATATCTAAGAGAGTATTGCCAAGTCTAAATGATCACGAATTAAGTCATTATTGTCACTAAAGGAGTTCGTTGAGGGCCTGATTTCTATGCCAGAGAAATACTTTAGATGTTGTTATCTAGCACACTTTTTCTGTGCGTGAACTTTACTTGACCTAAATTATAATCCTTGCAGACAGTAACGTCTGTTGTCGGCGTGGCCTATTCGTTTGATGTATCTTGTTTACAACCGTGTTTACCAATTAAACATGTTAGACTGTCTTCCTGGTATTTTCTCGAATGTGCTCGATAACCCGAGAAATAAAAACATGTCATAAGTCTTTTCTGGAAGACATCGCTTATGTGACCTATATAAGGGATTGACAGGCACGGACGGAGAGACGGAGATTCAGATAGATAATTATTAACTTCACGAGACGTGTATTGTGAATTTGTGTATTTATGTGTTTATTTCGCATTCATCATTATTAATTGGCACATTGTATTAACTGTGTACCGGTACAAGATATACAATACTGTAAATTGATGATTTATAATTATATTTCTTTTTTTTTGTTGTTATTGTATTAATACTTAATAAATCTTAATTAATTGTAACTGGCAACTGTTTTGGGTGTCGTATCTTTAATATTGTTGACTCTATGGTATCGTCCTTTGTTAGGCACTGTTTACAACGAGCCAATAAAATTAAAATAGGAGATTAATTTCTCATATTAGAAGCCTGTGCGTAACAATGTCTTGGGTTAAATTATTATAATGTAACAATAATAATAAAATGTTGTCTTGGATAAAGTATGTATTTAATTATGTATTAAAATAACTATCTACAATGTAATCGAAAAACATGTCCATCTATTATACGCTTTTTATTTGCTTGCTTTGACAATTTGTTTTTCGCGGAATCTTACATCTCAATTTTGAACCTCTTCATGGTGTCCCATTGAACTGAAACTTTGTACCATTACTCGCCCCCTCCCCCGCGATAACAATGCACCACTTTATGATCAGTAGGTCACCAGTCACCTCCACTTGGTGCTTCATTTCAGTGCTAGGGCCTTGGCCAGTCTTAGATATAAATTGGTGCGTAATGTTAATATTACAGCCTTGGCCTGTCTTAGATATAAATTGGTGCGTAATGTTAATATTACAGCCTTGGCCTGTCTTAGATATAAATTGGTGCGTAACATCAGTTTTAGAGTCTTGGCCTGTCTTAGATTTAATTTAGTGCGAAATGTCAATATTAGAGCCCTGGCCTGCGTAATATCAATGATATCCGTGACTAAAAATATATTTATAACCATTTTAAATTTCTTAAACGAATCCACGGTATTAATGTTTGGTGTTTCGAAATTGCAAGTAACAGAAGAAATGGCTGAAAACGATAAAATACCAGAAGAAAGTGAACGATGTTTTCAATATATGTAAGAATGAGCTAGAGTCACATAACGCTTAAAGGGAGATATGATTTAAGTACATTCGGATTCCTAAAAACAATCATAGTTATTTTCTATTACTTTACGGAAATCGAATAAATTTAAATGCGCAAAAAATATTTTTAATCCGCTTTTATTTTAGTAAACGTTTAAGTATTATTTTTATAAATTACAAATACATTTAAAGTATCAACTAAGGAACTATTTTAAGCATTTTATATGTGTTTAAAAGTTATGAAAACATAAAAAAGTAAAAAAATCATGATCGAAGAATTACACCGTATTCACATTTATCGGGAAAGCCCAAGCATCAGTCATTTTTAGTGCGTCTTTTAGTGCGTTGTAAATGTCGCGAACAAAAATTAAAATTAATTTGTTCTAAATAATGACGCTAATGACGTCATAGCGCGAAAAACCTATTTTGCCAAAACTCTTGGGTTTCTTTAAATTTAATGAACGTGCGTGACAAAACTGATAGTGTAATTTCCCCTTTTAAAGTAAACTTAATAAATACCATTGATTTCTTTTTAAATTATTATAAAAACACACACAATTTAGCTTTGTATATTTTAACATATAAAGTGTTGCCTTTTTTAATTCAAAAAATATACTTTTATTAAAATTGTTACGTAATAATTACTAACCTTTAAATATAATTCGAATGGGAAAATGCGGTTTAACTCAACTTAATGTGGTGAAAAAGAGATGTTACATTCTCTTTTTACAAATATGTATAAGTTCATTTTGCCCATTCTAATACTAGAATAAACGACCGGTTGTTGTCTGGATAATAACGGTAGGTTTTGTGCGATAATTTCTAAATGCTATTGCAAAAATTCATCACAATCTTTAACAATAAAAAAATATAATGATATTTACGTTTCTAGCTTCATTAGGTTTTGAGAAGTATTTATCTGCTATATATTACACGCCTACCCTACTCCCTTTCACGCTCTTAAAATTACATTTTCCACTCTGAACATAACCTTAAATTACCCAGTCTGAATCATCACTCATTAATTCACTTTTGTCACTAAAGATGTACATTGAGGGACAATTACTACGCTAGAGAAATACTTTAGATTTACCCCTCTTCGTGCCTTTGAATTACAACTTCATTTTTCTCTAAAAACAAGATACGTCTCAAAACAAAGGAATTAATTTGATAAATAATTAATTTTCTTGGGTAAATTAATTTCAGAGGTAAGAAATAAGATGTGCATAATTTTACGTGGATGACAACCTCTTTAACTTTTATGGTGTTATATTTGTGAAAAAAAGAGATGTTACATTCTCTGTTTACAAATATGGGTAATTTTAGTTTGCCTAAGGCAATACAGTATACTATATATGTCTCAAAATAAGGAAATGACTTTGATAAATAATTAACGTCTTGGTTCCATAAATATCGAAGATAGGAAAAAAAAGATGTTTACATCTAACATGGATGACAATATATTTAAAACCTTTGGTATTACATTTGTGAAAAAAAGAGATGTTAAATTATCTTTTTACAAATAAACATATGTTTACCAATTAAGAAAATTAATGGTGATAACCAATAGTGGGTACATTTATACAAGTATGCCTATGTATATCGAAACCCAATCATTTTACACACTTGAAAAATTAATTTTGAAAAACAGAGATGGGTTAATATTTACTTTCAAAAAATGAAAATATAATTGTTTTTACTTTGCAAAAAGTAAAGATGTGTGTATTTTTTATGAGATCAACAATTTAAATGTTTTTAAAAGACACTCAAATCTGTTATATCTGTGAAAAACGATTGCGAGATTTTTCTTTAGATAAAATATTTTTTTGTTTTACGAGTTTCTTATTATATCTAATTTTTTTTTTTTAAGGCAAAAATGTTTATATTTTTGATGAAGATATCAATATAGACCTATATCAAATTCCTGTAATACAAAATATGTTTATATCATATATAATTGTAAATTTAAGATCAGTTTTTTAAAACAATTTTTAGAGAGAAAAAAGTTGCATTCAAGGGCACGAAAAAGGAAATCTAGAGTATTTCTCTAGCGTAGTCATTGTCCCTCAATTAACTTCTTTAGTGACCAGCGTGATATAAGTAGTGACAAGTTAGACTGAGTAATTAAAGGTCATCTCTAGAGGGGGAAAAAAGTAGTTTAGGAGCGTAAAAGGGAGTAGGGTTGGCGTGTCATATAGAGCAGATAAATACTTATCAAAACTTAATGATGTTACAAACGTAAATATCATTATATTTTTTAAGTTATGGATTGTGATGAGTTTTTGCACTAGCAGTCAGAAATTATCGCAATGGCACTACCGTTATTATCCCGATAACATCGGGTCGTTTATTCTAGTATTTAATAATATACTATAACAAATAACGAAAGCAGAGCGCCAACTTCAAGCTCACCCACAACGCAATTGTAAAACTTTGTACAAGTGTACGGTAACAGGCTAATTAGGATTTTGTATATAAAATAGTTTATGCCTGTTCTGATTACTTGATCAATTCAATGACTTGCCTGGCTTTATTTCATTTTTGTTTTATTTGACTTACCCAACTTTAAAATTTACTTTAAATTTCTTTTATGTCTTACTCGGCTTATTTCATTATTTATTCCCTTGCCTAGCTAACTCGGCTTTACTTCGTTATTTTATGACTTAACCAGCTTTACTTCATTTCCCCCCCCCCCTACTCGGAAATAGTTGGACTTTGGCAATGTGACAGATCGAAAGATTTTACGCGACAGTCTTCAATGTCAGAGTTTTGAGTGGTTTAGAAAGAATATCGTTCCAGAGAAATTTCTACCTCACAGTTTTCAATATGTAGGGGAGGTAAGTTGACAGTTTTTAGATTTCATAAAATATTTTAAAATATATTTAGTCATAGGGAAAGTTGGGAGGTAAGTGGGACACGAGGTTGATAATTCCATTATACCATGCACTTTTCAATTTAAATAAATTTGAAAAAAAATATATATTTTATGATTAACAACGATATTTTCTCACCATCCGTCCAAGGGCACATCACTAGTTGTAATTAGTTTCGAGAAATGTATCTCTAAAACTACCGCCTTATCCTCGTGACCATATCTACCAGCTTATTTTAACGGCATTTCCTCTCTCTGTCCGCCAACAACCAATCGACCATATCTACCAGCTTATTTTAACGGCATTTCCTCTCTCTGTCCGCCAACAACCAATCGACCATATCTACCAGCTTATTTTAACGGCATTTCCTCTCTATGTCCGCCAACAACCAATCGACCATATCTACCAGCTTATTTTAACGGCATTTCCTCTCTCTGTCCGCCAACAACCAATCGACCATATCTACCAGCTTATTTTAACGGCATTTCCTCTCTCTGTCCGCCAACAACCAATCGACCATATCTACCAACTTATTTTAACGGCATTCCTCTCTCTGTTCGACAACAACCAATCGACCATATCTAACAGCTTATTTTAACGGCATTTCCTCTCTTTGTCCGCCAACAACCAATCGACCATCTCTACCGGCTTATTTTAACGGCATTTCCTCTCTCTGTCCGCCAACAACCAATCGACCATATCTACCAACTTATTTTAACGGCATTCCTCTCTCTGTCCACCAACAACCAATCGACCTTATCTACCAACTTATTTTAACGGCATTCCTCTCTCTGTCTGTCAACAACCAATGGACGATATCTACCAACTTATTTTAGCGGCATTCCTCTCTCTGTCCGCCAACAACCAATCGACCATATCTACCAACTGATTTTAACGGCATTCCTCTCTCTGTCCGCCAACAACCAATCGACCATATCTACCAACTTATTTTAACGGCATTCCTCTCTCTGTCCGCCAACAACCAATCGACCATATCTACCAACTTATTTTAACGGCATTCCTCTCTCTGTCCGCCAACAACCAATCGACCATATCTACCAGCTTATTTTAACGGCATTTCCTCTCTCTGTCCGCCAACAACCAATCGACCATATCTACCAGCTTATTTTATCGGCATTTCCTCTCTATGTGCACCAACAATCAAGCACATAAATTATGTAAGTTTTCTAATTATTTTGATTATATTCTTTAGATCAGAAGCGGCGCCTTCCAAAAATGTGTGGACAGAGGAAGCAATTTAGATACTGGCCCTAAACTGCGTGCATGTGGAGGGAGCACATCCCACATCTGGTATTTACAAGGTCAAGGACAACTCTTTAGCAAAAATGCATTTGTCTGCAACACTGATGGTATCGTGACGCTGGAAAAGCAAAAGTGCAGTAGTGGAGAACAGTGGCACTATACGCAGGTTGGTAGTGGCACTATACGCAGGATGGTAGTGGCACTATAAGCAGGCTGGTAGTGACACTATAAGCAGGCTGGTAGTGGCACTATAAGCAGGTTGGTAGTGGCACTATAAGCAGGTTGGTAGTGGCACTATAAGCAGGTTTGTAGAGGCACTATAAACAGGTTGGTTGTAGCGTTATACGCAGGTTGTAGTGGCACTATAAGCATGTTGGTAGTGGCACTATAAGCAGGTTTGTAGAGGCACTATAAGCAGGTTGGTAGTAGCGTTATACGCAGGTTGATAGTAGCATTATACGCAGGTTAGTTGTTGTACTAATAATTTGAGAAATAATGTCTGCCAATTTATTGATTATTTTGGCTCCTGGTTTGAATTCAGAGTTGGCCTTCTCTTAGATGAGTTGCCTTCCATGGCTGCGAGTCCCATCCACCTGGAAATCCAGACCACCAACTTGAGATTTGCCCAGTTTAGACCATTCGGCCACCCAGTTTAGACCATTCGGCCACCCAGTTTAGACCATTCGGCCACCCAGTTTAGACCATTCGGCCACCCAGTTTAGACCATTCGGCCACCCAGTTTAGACCATTCGGCCACCCATTTTAGACCATTCGGCCACCCAGTTTAGACCATTCGGCCACCCAGTTTAGACCATTCGGCCACCCAGTTTAGACCATTCGGCCACCCAGTTTAGACCATTCGGCCACCCAGTTTAGACCATTCAGCCACCCAGCTCCCGATTTCATCTGCCATAGGGGCCGTCCATTAATTACGTCAACAATGTTTAAGCAATTTTTGGCTTAATATTAAATATGTCTTAAATCTCATGATATCTGAAAAGAAAATTAGTCGTTAAAATATGCAAGCATTTTTTTCTTTCTTTTGCTTAAGTTTGTATACATTTAAATGGTGGATTCTGTCAATGATCAAACTTGAACGCCGAGCTTTTTCAAGTTTTGCTATCTATCCCCAACTAATTAAAGTACTAAACAAACCGTAAGTGGCGTAACTGAAAGTGTTTAGCTGGGGGAGTCGGATATGAACATTTGGGGGTCAAAATGCCATTGCTGCCTAGCTAATGTTAACCCAATTACTTCACAAAATGTAAATAGGTAAGAAATATTTCACTAGATTGAAGTTCCCCTTTCATTTACTGCCACCTCAACATTTTGCCGTAATAGCCGTGTGTTTCTGTTCCACAGGACAAGAGCCTGGTTCACTACCCGTCAGGGAAATGTCTCACAGCAAACGCCACTTCCGTCGAGCTGTCTCTGACAGAATGCACGAGTGACAACAAGCTACAAATGTGGGAAATAAAGACACGAAGAAGCGATCTCAACTTCCCATCATAGAGATCCAAGCCCCGTATTTAAAATTTCTATATTATTATGGAATTCTTCAACCAAAAATGTATCTACAATATTAACCATTAAGAAAGCAAATCAACAATTTATATATAAAAATCAACTAATCATCTTATTGTTGCATTGGCGCGTTATTTCTTATTTTTTTAGTTGTATTTGACCAGTTTTGTTGCTTGACTTCATGGCACCATCCCCAACTGACAAGTCAAAAATCCATCCAATAAGTTTGCTGCACCCTCCCCTATTACAAGCAGTGCCGAATTTTTTTTAATTTTTTTTTGCGGGCATCCATCCGTCACAGTGTGACGATGGTGAGGGCTTCGCAGAACGAAATCCACAAGGTCTGGGATTATTCCTCAAGAATTATAAGCTGGTTCCCAAAAGCAAAACGCCTCTTTTAATAATTGAATTCTCTAAATAATACCAAGTTTTAACAAGTCAAAGGGTAAAAAAATGTTTTGTAAAAAGGTCTGCACATTTGTATGGGTTTTCAGAACTGGTAATTTTTATAAATGGTATATGAGATGCATAACTATATTAAGAAGACATGAGATGTTTCACTGTTTACAAATGACGTCACATATATTTATTGTTAAGTGATTTATCTGAAGGAAATTGAATAAAAATTCAGTTGATCGTAATTATTATTTGGAATTTTAAACTTTTATAACTATCTGCAGATGAATTACAAATTGCCTCTTCCATATACTTAAACATTTTTTTTTTTTTCAAATCCATAAAATGTATTGTTAAAATTTATTTTTAAAGTGTTAATTTGAGGAAGAAGAATTATTTCTAAAATAATTATTACCAAAAATGTATTCAGCATAATAATTAAAATTTCATTTCACATAAAATTGTTTTTTTTTAACTCTCTACTGGATTCTCACCAAAAAAAATAATACTTTTTTTTTTTTTTTTTAAGTGTGTGTAAATAGATGGGGCAGATTTTTTACTATTCTGATATGAAAAAAGAGAAAAAGAGAAAATCAGTTTAATAAATTTTAACATGGACTAAGAAGTTTTAACTCTGTTATTTGGAAAAAAATTCTTACAAATTTAGCACATTTAAAGAAAAAACAAACGCTTTAGATTTAATAATTGATGAAACATGCACTTTTTGTATGCGCCCGTTAAATTCTGAATTTTAAATTTAAAAAAAAAAAGAAAGAAATATCAATTTTTAAATTTTATCTAGCTCAACATACATGGAGTCGAGTAAATTTAAAATTATTAAATAATAACATTTTTTTTTAAAGCATTATGCCATCATACAATTTTTAATTACCATCTATAACTAGTTTAAAAGACATCCTTTAAGACTTTTTAATGCAAATGAAATACAATTTGAAAACTGATTGCAAATTTTGTATACTTAAAAAGGACTTTATTAAATTATAGACCTTGATACTAATGCAAAGGTAGTTTAATACCGTGTTTTAATGTGTTTAAACTTGTGAGGTTCCAAAAAAAAAATATATTGATGTATGCGAACAACAGGAAAGAGGTTAAGGTAGTTTGTTGTTTCGTTTTTTGGTTGCGTTCCTTTTTTCAGGTTTAAC
The DNA here is from genome assembly GCA_964033795.1 of Lymnaea stagnalis. Lineage (NCBI taxonomy): Eukaryota > Metazoa > Mollusca > Gastropoda > Lymnaeidae > Lymnaea > Lymnaea stagnalis. The sequence continues at coordinate 1,059,387 of CAXITT010000140.1, forward strand.
CCCACTTTTTTAAAAATCATTTTATATCGAACAACAGGAAGTAAGACTTCGGCTTATAATCGGGACCAGCTGTTTTTCGAAACTTTAAGATATTTAGATTTCGAATGGTATAAGCTTCTAAAAAGATTAAACTTAAATATACGGATCATAAAATATATCGAGCGTAACGATATTTCATAGGTTCCACTAAGTGCAATCGGTTGACACCAGTTGTTTTAGAAAATGAAAATTGTGTCTTTTATTTAAATAAAAATATATTTTCGTTTTATTGCTGTTCACACTTTGCTCCAGGTAAGGGGCACTTGACTGGGGGTGGCAGATAACTGTTGCTTTGGGGTGCCACATGACTGTGGCCTGGGGGTTCCAGATGACTGTTGCCTTGAATGCGAGATGGCTGTTGTCTGGGGTGCCAGATGACTGTTGCCTGGGGTGCCAGATGACTGTTGCCTGTGGGTGCCAGATGACTGTTGCCTGGGGTGCTAGATGACTGTTGCCTGTGGGTTTCAGATGACTGTTGCCTGGGGTGCCAGATGACTATTGCCTGGGGTGCCAGATGACTGTTGCCTGGGGTGCCAGATGACTGTTGCCTGGGGTGCCAGATGACTGTTGCCTGGGGTGCCAGATGACTGTTGCCTGTGGGTGCCAGATGACTGTTGCCTGGGGTGCTAGATGACTGTTGCCTGTGGGTTTCAGATGACTGTTGCCTGGGGTGCCAGATAACTATTGCCTGGGGTGCCAGATGACTGTTGCCTGGGGTGCCAGATGACTGTTGCCTGTGGGTGCCAGATGACTGTTGCCTGGGGTGCCAGATGACTGTTGCCTGTGGGTGCCAGATGACTGTTGCCTGGGGTGCTAGATGACTGTTTCCTAGGGTGTTAGATGACTGTTGCCTGTGGGTGCCAGATGACTGTTGCCTATGATGCGATTTAAAATTTGATTTAATATAAAACCCATGTGACACTCATGCGAGGGTTGCCTCGAAACACCAATCAAATTCATTTCACCACAATCAGAAGGCTGATGCCTGGGGTGCCAGACGGCTGTTGCCTGTGGGTGCTAGATGACTGTTGCCTGGGATGTCAGATGGTTGTTGCTTAGGGGTCTCAGACGGTTGTTGCCTGAAGGTACCAGATTGCTGTTGCCCAAGTTGCAGGATTTTGAGGGACGCCAAAAATTATATTTTATTAATTGAAATGCATCAACACTTGTTAAAATACAATCTATCTTCTTGAGTGATGGGTGATGCTGGGCAGGTGGAAGGGACTCTGGCTATTGGCGGTACACGGATCATGGGTGACCCACACTTGCCTTGCCCTTGGGGAGGGGGGCAATAATCACCTTGTCGGGGCTGCCAAATCACGCTATATGCAGCTGAAGATGCAATATAGAAAACACAAATTCAAGCCCTTTTCTTTAATTAAAAAACTAACCAAACCATACACGAATTGATTTGTCTTAATTTTAATTCCTCTATCCCGAGAACACACACACACACACAAACACAAGCCGCGAGATGATGCAATGGTGATCCGTGTCAGTGCCACGATATAATGCAATGGGTGTCCTGTGGCAGGGCCGCGAGATGATGCAATGGTGTTCCGCAGTATACTTCCCACAAGAGCTGGAAACGTACAGAGTTTATGGTAGGCGCATCAATATGATACAAAGAGACAGGGATTCGTTCAATTATTACCAGCACTGGAACACGTCCACTCATATTATATCCAAAAATATGTGTACCGCTATATTCCTTTAGTCATAGGGCCCCAAGTTAACTTATTCGTCATCTAAAATTAAAACCGTTTCACAACAAAGGTCCAAGCAACATTAATAGCGAAATTAGTGTCTTAAGCAGATGCACGCAGTTGCAAGGGTTATTGGCGCCTGGGGTGAGCTGAGCCAAGATTTTTACCACGCCTTCTTTAAAAAAAAAAAAAATCTGCAGATGGTCGAAAATTCCCCCCCCCCCCC
>CAXITT010000140.1:1061604-1085083 GCA_964033795.1 Lymnaea stagnalis
GCGAGGGGGGGGGGGGGAGCACACACAAAAATTAATATTTTAGAACTTTTTAATAAAGACTTTCTTTCGAAGAATTAGAAAATAATTTTCTTAAAATTCATAATACAAAAAAGTACGCACAGAATGGTAGTAATGCCTTCTATGAAGCCAAAGGATTCATATTAAATTAAAGTAGTAATTTATATTTCGTTTTCTTCCTTCTAAGTTTTTTAAAAATATTTCCTGCACAGACTTTCCTTGTGAAATGAATTTTAATACATTTTTAAAACATTATTTTGCATTGAATTTCCACAATGTGATGAAATTTTTCGACCAACTTATGATTTCTTAAAAGCTTATGAAATTCAGTGGAGTAATGGTGTAAATTTTTACAACAGGATCGGTGAAATTTTGTAGCCTTTACCCCAAAATATATAGGCCTATGTATTTAAACCTTTTTTTACCCGCAGGATTTGAAAAGAAGCAAAGCATAGACATAGACATTTAAATACAAAAAGTTTCGATAATCTACATGGATAATACGATTAGAAATATAAAGATTGTAACATAAATAAATGAATTTTATTTTTAAAATCCTCATTATGGAAATAAACTATTTTTATTGATTTGAATTTGTTTACTTCAGGCTGGAGTCATTATGTTGTTTCACGTCTGATCAAATAACATACAAGTTTTACTTTTTTTTAAAACATTTTTTGTAAATTATTATTTTTTTAATGTTAGAGCAATTTGTATGCTAACTTTAGTAGTGTTCTCTCACTTTCTCTAAATTGTTTAAATGTTAATTAGAGGGGAAAATCATTGTTCACAACTTTTTCCCTGTCTCCTCTAGTGCAATTTTAAAATCCTTGCCAGCTCTTGAAAAATCTGCTTTGTTTTCAAATGTATTACGTCATGTTTCACTATTGAAACGTGGTTCAAGAAGTGCTACTTTGTTTGAATTGGGTTTAAGAATTGCTCCATTGTTAGAAAGATGTTCAAGAAGTGCTTCATTGTTGGAATTAGGTTCAGGAAGTGATTCATTTTTAGGAACGCTGTTCAAGAAGTGAATCATTGCTAGAACGAACGGTATTTTGGCTGAGTTTATTTCATGGAAGTGGCGCCAAAAAGCTTGACCCATTCCTGGAGACACTAACCTTAGTCCTACCACTGGTCACGTGACAATGTAATTACGAAATGGTGACAGAATATAAAACGTTTTTGAAAGGGTCGAGAATAAATAATAACTTTCATGACTAATTTATAATTTTAGATTATGTCCCTTAAGTTATAAACTACTTCTACATTTTTAAAAAAAAAAAAAAAAAATTAGTTATATCTGCAGATTATGCCATAGATCTCAAACTTTTTATCCATAATTTAATTTATTTACAAGTTAAAAATAACGGTTATTAATATTAACCAATATTATTTATTGTAATTTTACAATATCGTTTCCCAAAGAATTGTCCAGATTGACTGTCTGTTGCATGGGTTGGTTAATATTGCCGTCGCAATTGATTTCACTAAAATTAGCTGCTCAACAAAATGGCGGCCGTGTTGATGCAGCAAGCTATAAATTTGAAACTAACAAATAAAGAAAATGCTACTGAAATTTTATCTACGATCGGTAAATGTTTATTAAAATTTGGGTTGTTTTTAAAGTTTAGTTTTAGAGCTAGTTTCAGAGATATCATTATTTAAGTTGAAAATCTTAATAATTTTTTCACATGTCGGAAAAATAACTTCAAAATCGCTTGGTCACCGGCTAAGCGAACTATAAAAGTAAGTAAAAGGCAAAGTGATAGTACAGTAACCAGGACTTAAATATTTGACACGGAGTGTATATATTGTAAAAAAAAAAACATGCAGCTTGAAGTGCTGATTTCTGTATTTACTTTATTTTGAAATCATTTTTCAAGTTGAAAAATATGATTAAAATTATATTAACTTTTAAACTTTTAAAAAATCCTATGCCTATACTATACACTATACTGATATACCTCCTATTTTAATCTCAAATTAAAATTTTTAAAAGTCAGTAAGAGTAGTTAATTCTTTCTCTCCGGAATTATTTCCCGCATTCTGACGGAATTATCTATTTTGCGTTTTTGTAAGGCACTATGTTGTCTTCAATATAACTTTTTTGTTTTTCATCAGAAAGTGCTAAGTTGTAAGTTTGGTATGGAATTAAAGGAGAATTATGCCTTCACCGGCTAAATTATGCCCTTTACAAGCAAATCAGACTTGGGTTTACATTTTAAAAATAAATGTGATTATCATTAAAGAAAAATTAAAAACTTACCAACTGTTCACAAAACGCTCCTTCCAAGTCACACGAGGAGAAAGATATAATCCAAAGTGTAACAAAAATTTTAGTGAACTGTATTTTTCTGAACTATGTCCATATGTGCATCACAAATAATAAATATCAACTTAAAAAACGTAAAAAATTAAACCTCAGAGCACATTATCCATTGTCACAGTCACACAAAAAATTATATTTTCACTGTATTCTTGTATGTACTAACAATTATAATGGCAATGGTAAATGGAACATTTACCATACATTTGTCATCTGTGTTTAGCTATGGTAAGCCTAAAGACAATTCATAGTGATGTGCATTTTATCTGGGGGCGGGGCTGGTTGTTCATCAGCTGATGAATTACCAATTTTCATAATTTTGTCTCTAGTACTACTAATACTAGTACTAGGATTATATTCATACTATTCAAAGGAATCAGCTTCTGCTTTTTAAAAAATAAAATCACAGTCTGAATCATCATCAGAAGAATATTTTCAACCTTTATTAGATCAATCACCAGATATGGGTCAGGTCAAGATTTCATGTTTGTAAACAAAAATAAAATGGGCAATCAAAACAACCGCTTGAAACACTTCGTTCTCTGCAAAACCTCTTTTAAACACCGAAAATCCAGATGTTAAACAAAGAGAAATCATTCTGGAATTGATTTAAAATAACTAAAAACCAATAGCTAAGAAAACAGCCGAAATAAACAGGTTTTTATACATCGACGATGCCATCGTCGATACGCGAAAATCTTCATTTCAAATCGACAATGGGAGCGTTGTTCCGGAGAGAAAGAGTTAAGGCAATGATCAACTCATTTAGACACTGGCAGTAACTGGCCTTGTCAATCTTAAAATTAATTTAAAAGGGGTTTAAGATGAGTCTTTAAAAACAATTTAATTTATCAAAAATAACAAATAATTCATGTGTGGGCGGGGGCTCTTTCAATTTCAGACAACTATTCTGTGTTTTGTCTTAGTAAACGAAAAGCACTCTGCTGAAACATAATAAATGGCAAGGCACAGAATAAATCTGGTGCTCAAAATGATGTCTGTATCTTGAATGTATGAAAGATATAAAAAGTATTTTTGTTCACCAGTCATTACAATTTTTTGCCCCAGCACTTACAAAATCAAAATGATCACTATTTAAGCCAATATTATCACACTAAGAATAGGAAGGTTCATTGATAGCTGATTTCTACGCTAGAGAAATACTTAATTCGTCTTGCGCTGAAATTTTTATAATTGTCATTGTAAAATGTTATCTTGGTTAAAATATGTATTTATTTATGTGCTGAAAAGGAATATGTACATTGTAAAATAAAAAAAACATTTCCATTTCTTTGGATCAATAAAAAAAATGTATCTTATCTTAGACCCTTATCTGGTTCAGAAATCTGATTTCAAACTGTTAATCAATTTTATTAGCCTTCATGGTTGGAACTCAAATTAGCCTAACCACTTTTCACGCTGTTTAAAAACACTTGCCGTTACAAACCTCGCTACTGGGTACCTGCTTTAGATATTTAACAGTGAAAGGTGTTGCTTTGTGTAGGCTATTTCAAATAATGGGTGAACTTTTAAATCTATTCTAAGATGGTTACTGTTTACAAACATCATAGTTCATATTAGACTTTGTACTTTATTACTTCATTTCTAGATTATGTACTTTCATTAATTTTTTTACAGATTGCTAAAGACTAGGATTTTTTTTTTTAATTGTCATCTGCCCCTCTCTCTTTTATTAATCAGTGGCTTAATTTGAATGTTATTATTAGCAATGTTTTATGCTTTTGTTTAGAGATTTCATGGGACTTGTATTTATATTGCCATTTATTTTTTATTTTGCACTGTGTTTTAAGATTTCAATTAGCAATGTATATTGGTTACTTTTGCATTTATCTTATTTAAATGAATCAGCATATTTACTAAAGAAGCTAAATTCTTTTTTTACTTATTTAACCCTCCTGTGTATGCTGGGCCGATCTATCAGCCCAGAGTGTTATGCTAAAAAAGACAAAAGGCAGATCTATCTGCCCCATAATATAAGCCTCTATACGGGCTGGCTGGTCGGTCTTCGTACCATTGCTTCTTGCCTTTCTTGCTCATATCCCCATTTTAATGGTGACATCCATTTATACTTTACGATATTTTGACATGTTAGTCGGATTGACTACAAACTCTCTGTTCTCTGCCACAACATTTTCTTGAATTCCTGCGCTTCCTATCTTACCAAACTTCTTTCTGTCCATTCACCCCTTCGACAGCTTTGCTTCTTCGCAGACGTGCGTATTCTTTCTGTCCCCAAGACTCGCACAAAAACATATGGTAAAACGATCTTTATCTTTCTGTGCCCCTAAACAATGAAATTCTCTTCCATTACACATCCGCAATATACCGACCATCACAACCTTCAAAACTGCTGTTAAAACACATTTTTTAAACTCTACTATCCTGACTGATTCCCACTTCTGACCGAAAAACGATGCAGCTGAGTGTCATCCATGGCTTGACATGTAAATAGTTTTAAATATACATTTGTTTTGTTTTATTTAATTAATGTATGTTAATTAATTAATAAATTTTTTAAGTTCTTGCCTCTTGACTGGGGTACCACGCTATATAAAACCACTTATAATAATATCACTTCTTTGTACCTATTGACACCTGAAAATAATTAAAAATTGTGTGACCTTGAAATATGTCAAAATCAAAAGCAGCCCCATGGGAATATTTTTTGCAGTTTTCACAATGAATCTCATTCAAATATGGGTTAGGACTTACTTAGGCTTCCACAATAGTAATATTTAACAAAATTCTGCAAGTAAGACATGTTTATTCTCAGTGTGAAAAAATGTGAATGCATTAATTATGCAAATCAGGAAATCTCATTTGCATAATTGTTAACATTTACTTTTGATTCATAAATATCCTATTAGTTCATTCAATTCTCTACATGAATATATATATAGTTTCATATTTGTAAAGTCATTAGTTTAATTTTTATAATTTTTTTTTTTTTAAGTAATTGCAGGGCTTGTGAAAAGAGCTCAGTCTGCTTGGCGCAGACAGTCCCAAAAGGCTCAGTCTCTAAAAGGGTTAATTTGCTAAGTGTGAAAATATTCTGTTGATTTGCTCTAATAAATTAAATACATGTATTTTGGAAACAGTGAAGCAAGACATCCCACAGGCTGATGATGAAGCAATTAAAGTCAAAGAGCAGGCTATTCTTGAAATGGGAAAACTTTATGCTGATCAAAATAAAGCTACTGGTTTGTTTTTTTTTTAACTTATTATGCTCAGTAAACCATAGCTGTTCTTTCATTTAACTTATTAATGACTCTTTGATATTTTTTTTAAAAGACATATAATATAAATTGGAAGATTTACTTTCTTGACTCGTGAGATGCCAAAGCTATATATAAGAAAAATAGATACTAAGCCTCTCAGATATCTATAATTAAAGTTTTTCTTCAAGTATTTAAATTATGTTATCTGGTTTTTATTTAAATTTTTTTTAAACATTTTTTTTAGAGTTGGCAAACCTGATAAAATGTGTACGTCCATTCCTAAACCTTGTGAGCAAAGCCAAGGCAGCCAAGCTTGTCCGCTCTCTTGTTGATCTCTTTCTTGATATGGAAGCAGCCACTGGAAGTGAGGTCAGTTTTCAATATTGATTAATGGAGCAAAGTTCTGGTTGGTTTATTATTAAAGTGTCATTGATCTAATGAAATTTTTAACTTTAGAAGTTCCGGAGTTTAGTTGATGGAATATATTGACATTTTAAACGGATGTGTTTATCGAATAAAAAGTTTTGTATGTATATTTTGTTGGAAAGTAGATCATTAGAATTTTTAAGCTTAAGATATAATTTGTTATGGTAAATACATAACATCCAGATTTTAGAATTTGGGTTTTCTGTATTTAGTTGTACATTGTTATAAATTAGGCTTAAATACATTATCATGTATTTCAGGTTGAATTGTGCAAAGAATGTATACAGTGGGCAAAAGATGAAAGACGAACTTTTCTGCGCCAGGCTTTAGAAGTTTGTGATAAATTTATAGTACACTTTTATAAAGTTTAATTTTATCGCAATTAGTGTTTTTATATGCTTTTATTTTTTTAAAGTTTCAAAAAGAGTTGTTTTTTTCTACAAGTATTTACATAATTTATCAATGCATGTCTTTAAGCACCAAAAGTTAAATCACAATTTTTTTCTTTAAATTTAGGCACGTCTGATATCATTGTATTTTGATACCAAAAGATATCCAGAAGCCCTACAACTAGGTTTGTTTCTCCTTAAAAGATTTTTTATTTATGATAATGAACACCGGTGCCTAAGCAAACGATTTTTGTATTTATTTGTAAACCAAATGTAGTCTTTGATTACTTTATTAAAATTAGTATGCTTAATAACTGCATTTATAATATGTAATGTTGATGCCAGGACTTGTATACTGGTACAAGTTTAAATATATGGATAGTGAAAGGTAAATAACGTTGTGATGTTGACTATACAATAATTTTTCAGGCTCATTGTTACTGAGAGAACTTAAAAAGCTTGATGATAAGGCATTGCTAGTGGAAGTCCAGCTTTTAGAGAGCAAAGTTTATCATGCACTTAGTAACCTACCAAAGGCCAGGTGAGGCTTGTTCAGCTTTTCCAAAACATACATTAAATCTCACCAAAATATGAAATAATAATTTTGGTTTACTTATTTTTTTTCAAAGCATTATGGCCGTCGTACAGCTGGCCATCAAGTAACTTGTTTGCAGCAAAACACACCCCCCCCCCCCCCCTCTCAAAATTAGTACACTGTTGTGATAACTGTCCAGGAAAGTTGGCAGGTTGTGAAATTGTCTTGATCACAGTAAGTGACATTGTCTTAGCCACAGTAAGTGACATTATCTTGGCCACAGTAATTGAAATTGTCTTTGCCACAGTAAGTGAAATTGTTATGGCCACATATTAACTATGTTTATATTAAATATAACAAAGGTTAAAAATTCATTTTTATTTAATGCCTGGTTTGAGTTTGGTTGTCAAATAGACAAGCAAATTTTAAAAATCAAATAAATTAACTTATATTTAATTATTAAAATACCTCCTGAAGTCACAAAACACATCTGATGCAAGCCTTTTTTTTTTTGTTTGTTTTTTTTGTCTTAGCTCTACATCATCAATTTAACCAAAATTTCCACACATTTACATGAATGTTCATCATTTAGGTGGAAGGGGATGAGGTGGACCTATATTCAGAGATGCCAGCAAAACATATCTTCTAACACACAAACTCAATCAGAATTGCCCTATAGACTGCCTGCTTACCCACATGACTTCATTTTTCTAAGATTACTAACTTCTAAGGCTAGAGCCACTTTGTCAACAACCATAAATAACTTCTGTTGTTGTTTGGCCTTTTGCTTGTTTGTTTAATTCAGTTTTTCTCCCTCCCAATTCAAACAGCGTTGAAGGGTTGACAATTCCATTACATTGGGGTGGTGTGCATTTCTTCCAATTTTTATAGATAATTGATATTTAACTTGAGTTTTAATCCTGATGTTTCCTGTTTCTTCAGAGCTGCCTTAACCTCAGGTAGAACCACAGCCAATGGCATTTATTGTCCACCTAAGCTTCAAGCTGCCTTGGACCAACAGTCGGGTAAGTAGTTTTGTTTGCTTTCACTGGTTTTAGATGTTAGCAGCCTGTATTAGTTTACTTTTTGAACTTGTCATGCTACTGTTTCTTAACCCACGAACTGTGGTCTGCCTGTATTGTGTCGGCCGATAAAAATTGCGTTGAAAGAACAACTTCCAGTTCAATATTTTACACAAATTTAAACTACTTCCTTTTAATAATAAATAAGCTTCAGTTTTTCGCTCTTCTGTGTCCTTTTTTTAAACTTCAGAGTTATTTTTTACAATTATCTTTATCAAGCAAATTTGTGTAAGTAGATTTTCGCGAGATGGATGAGGCCATAGATGGACCATCTGGCTTACAAAATAAATCAGTTAAGAATCTTTTTGATAATTCTTTTTAGTTAATGACTTAGTGATTCGGAAAATGATTTTCGGATCACACATGAAGACAATAATAATTCTGATTATTTTTCTAGTGGGTCAGAAAGCGAAAGTTCGGAAGATTTAGACCTAGGCCTAAAACGAGTAGGAATTGCCCCAACAACAGGACTCGTTCAAAACTATATTGCAGATGATTGTGTACCAACAAAAAATAATTGGATGTTCTTCTCTATAGGTTTTCTTATAATTCATTTTATGGATTAAATATTAATGTAGCATCTTTTTAAATTTTATCTGTTTCTTGCTATTTAGTAATGTTTATTTTGTTTATGTCGTGCTTGATTACTTGAACGTAACTATAGGTATCAGAAGAATTTTTTTTTTAAATCTATTAATTAGTAAAACATATACAAATAATAATTTTCTGAAAGATAAATAAAAATGCTATCATATTATATAAACATTATAATAATATGCTTTTTAAAAATTGTAGTTTGAGATACTTGAAACTACAACTTTTCATTATTTTCTTTATTCTTGGCCACACCAAGGTCAAGGTAACGTTCACAGAGTATAAAATAGCATTAAAAAAATTGCCAATATGATTTCACACTCAATTTAATTTCAATAAATATATACTTTTATTGCATGTGAAAAATCACCTTTTTCCAAGGCACTCAAACAGCTCTCAATTGCCTATAAAAAGTACAGAATAGTAACCAGCACCGTTCGTGGGTTAACAATGGTTTACTTGCAACATTTCCATTTCATTGGAACAATACTTACTAGTTTGTCATTTACATATTTAATATATAGCAGCAAGCCATCGATTTTCAAATAAAAATGCCAGTCTTAAGGCAATAATAATAATAATTTTCAATAAATAGTAGTACCTGGTAAAATATATTTTTCATAATACCTTTTTTTCCTCTGAACTCTTTAGGGATTCTGCATGCAGCAGATGAGAGAGATTTCAAAACAGCTTACTCTTATTTCTATGAAGCATTTGAAGGCTATGATTCTATAGATAGTCCTAAGGCTGTTACTTCCCTCAAGTATATGTTGCTGTGTAAAATTATGCTTAACACGTAAGAAATTTTCATAACATGCATGTTTGCTGACTATTTAAATGGTTTTTTCTTGTGTTTTTCTTAAAGAAAATTTATTTTGATTTGTTTTGAACTCTGATAATGATTCGACATTTAATCTCCAACTCTTTCCAATTAGTTTTTATTAATAAGAAATGTTGAGGCATTTTTATAAGGGTTTGCATTGGAAATCAAGAATCACCTTGTGTATTTTACAGTTTAAAAATGTTACTTTTAAATTTGCTCTATCTTTTAAGTGCTGATGAAGTGCAGGCTATTGTCAGTGGCAAACTGGCCCTTAAATACAGTGGACCAGATGTGGATGCAATGAAGAGCATTGCGCAAGCCAGTCATAAAAGATCTTTGGCAGATTTTCAGAAAGTAGGTTTCACTATTTGGAATTTGAATGAGGTTATTTTCAGATGATGTGATTAAAAAAATGGTACATATTGTTCACCAACTACTTGTATTAATGATGTTTGATCATGTTAATTGTGTAATCAATTGAATAATTGTAGTCTATATATAGTCAGTTAAAATGTATTTGCATTTTTTTTTTCAATAAATACTAAACTGCTTTAAATCTTAGACTCTAACAACCTACAAAGCCCAACTTGAAGATGATCCTATTGTTCAAGCTCATCTCAAGACATTATATGACAACCTACTTGAGCAGAATTTGTGTCGTATCATAGAACCTTTCTCCAAAGTGCAAGTACTGCATGTTGCAAATCTTATCAAGTTACCGCTGGTAAGACGATCATTTAAAATATTTGAAATATCTTATGACAGTATTTTTTAATGCTTGTTCCATAATGATTATAGATCTATAGAAAATGTGTATATTTGTATAACTTTGCTGATCCATCCGGCATCTTCTTATTCTGACAAATCTTTTATAATTTTCAGGTGACTGTAGAAAAGAAGTTATCTCAGATGATCCTGGATAAAAAGTTTCATGGTAAGCAGTGTCAATAGAATATTTTTTTTGCGTTATATTTTATTTAAAAGAATCACCCATCTTCCCAAGGAGGTCATGACCTACTGGCACAGGCAAATTAAACTGTTATCATGTTCTCTATAGCCAGTAGTGGTGGAATCTGCTGCTTTTGATAACTGAAAATATTGAAGGAATTGTTTCTTCCTTATTTCATTTATTAACCTATTCAGCGACCAAATTCCGCCAGTACTCACTCAATCCCACTACAGCCAAATCCAGCCACTCAACCCTTTGTTTACACGTTGCTAAATAGAAAGTGGAAATCTTGCTATTTAAATGAAAATCTCGCTAGAAATGAGACCAAGGAAGATTATTCTCTTTTTTAAAATATTTTTATTTATTGGGTGAGGAGTATTTTAAAAGCAGATTTTTTTATTTTAGTGTTATGATCATTAGTATTCAAATGCTTCATCAAAAATTGATTTTAATGAATTTACACAAGAAAAGCATTAGGAAATAATGTTACACAACATATAAAACAACCATTTATGAATGCAAATCAATTTATTTCATATAATTATACTGTTAAATAGATTTGTTTTTACAAATTTTCAAAACCTTTTAACGATAAGGTTGGAGTTGCTCCCCTTTGGCTGAGGTTTCCAATGATACAATTTCTTAGAGCGTTGGATTGAATGGGAAATGGAAATATATTAAAGTAGTTTATCTAATACACCAGTTATCAACATTTTTTTCATTCATTGACACCAAAGCTATCAACATTTTTAGGTTTGGGTGTAATTTAGTCTAATAAAATTAATATGGTACTATGAAAGGATAGAATTTAATTATTGAAGTTGTCAGTTGATCCATCCTCTTATAAAGCTCAATATGACTCTGTTTGCATGTACTTTAGTTTGCTACTTTTATAATAAGAAAACCAAACAATGGATCGCAACCATATTTGACCTGGTCATAACTCCTGGCCTATACATGGTTCCAGGAAAATTTGGTCAAAACCTCTTTATTCAAAAAGCAGTAATTAAAATATAGTAGAATTAAAAGATTACAGGTCAGTTAGCAAAAAATATCAAATGGCTTGAAAATGCTGGGCTATAAAAATCTGGGACGTTCAAGAAAAGTTATTTTTTGGTGTACACATTTTTAGTAATCTTTATTCAGAACACTGGCTTTCATGTTTATTAATAGGTAGTTTTTGGTACACATTTATAGCTACATTTTTAAAAATAATTATTAAAGATATTTGTTTAGGGGGAAATATGTAATCATATGCTTTAAATATACAAAGCATTGCATTGTACCATTTTAAGAAGCTACAGTTTATTAAGTGTTATAAGGGAGGTTGAACATTACATAAGAATTATCACATACTTCAGGGGCATTTGTAAAGGGTGCATTCTTGTACCTTATTACACTTCATTATCCAGAAGGAAATACTAACTGCATACTTGACTTGAATTTTTCATTAAAAATTTTTTTTAAAAATGGAGGGAAAATTTTTTTTTCTTTTATGAGATATATAAATAAAATTATTTTGAAAGGATGTAGACCAAACGGAGGATTTTATACTCATAATATTTACCATAGTTGGGCCAGGAGCCCTTATTACATTTACCTCAAATAATCCTAATAAATAAACAGTAGGCTTAGATAACAATTTAGGGCTCTCAGTGAATTGATGGATGGCCAGCCGAACTTGGTAGGCATATACTTTATATTCTATATTAAAATAGTGTTGAATTCTAAACTAATAATATTCACTCTGGGGCCTCAAATGTAACATTTTAAATGCTTATATCCCTTTTTGTTTTTCTACTGGTTGTAATGGGACTGCTTCTACATTTTAACTTGACTTTTCATGTAATGAATTTTTATATTGGGCCTCAGTCATAGTGATAATTAAAATGCCACCTTATAGAACCTTATTTCGCTTGAGATGTTTTAGTATTGAAATAATGCTTACACAGAAGAGTCTTTTGTTTACAATTTATTAGAAGATTTTTAAAATGGTTCTCGAATTTTCCTGAAAGTCATACAATGTTCCCAACATACATATAAAGATTATGAAAATGTCAATGGTATTAAAAAGATTTACAACATTTATGTTTGGTTTGATAGATTTCTATACTTTCCTGGAAATTACCTGAATGTATCTGTCATAAGTTTGCTGAAGGTCTACCTTATCCTAAATAAATGTTTCCATAACTCTCCTTGATGTTACCCAAATGTACCCCTAATGAAATCAAAATTAAATTTAATATTTTTTATTCAGTTCCAAATATGCGTAGGTGGTTTCAGAATTTGTTCTCCTTATGGTAGCAAAAGATCTACATGAAGGCTGAGGTTACAATTCAAACTATGACTTAAAATTGTTCGATCTAGGTCAAACTTGGTAAACATACCTTTCATGGCCCCTTTAGAAATATGGGAGGATTATTAACTAATAATAAACTGATGTTTTGCAACAATTTTAATGGGAAAACTTTTCAGACAAAGTTTGTTCATTATCCAACCGTAAATACTCACTGCTTTAAAATATTAAAGATTATGTCCTTTTGGTGCCAGGCTCCAAAATGGTACAAATTTAAAAGGCAACCTCTTTGCCAAGTCCTGTCTGATTTTAATGAGCTAAATTTGAACATTTCACTTGCATATTTTACCACTGTCTTAAGGAAAAGTAAATTTGCCCCTTTTGAAATAGGCTAGCAGAGCCTATTTTATTTTATTTGATAAAGAGCCATTTTGTCATTAGTTAATACCTCTTTTAAAAAGACATTTTTAAAATTAGGATTGGTCTTTAAATCATGTTGTTTTTTTTTTACTTATCCCAGCTTAAATATTAACTGAAACGGGCAGGGCTCCAAATTCATTGTTTACACAAGTTTTTATAAATGTGGATCTTTTTATAAGAAAGATTGTAAAATTTTGTTTGTTATTTTAGCACAGTGTTTTTGACAGGAACCTAAATTTTTGTAATCTGGTAAAATTTTAGAAGATTTTTGCGAAAGCAAACGCAAGCAAAGCTGGGTATATTGGGTAAGGATTTATAAAATTGTAACTAAAATAATTGCACTGTGTGCATTTCCTTTGCCAGGTATCTTGGACCAAGGTGCTGGAGTTCTCATTGTTTTTGAGGAGGCTCATTCTGATAAGACTTACACCAATGCTCTAGAAACAATACACAACATGGGCAAGGTGGTAGATGCCCTCTACCACAAGGCCAAGAAATTGACGTAGTACATACTGTCATAAAATGCACAGCTGAGACTGAAATAAAGGACCTTACATTAGTTCAAGCTACCATGAAATGTGTAGTAGGCAGATTGCACAATTTATATTAATTAAAATTATTTGTTTTATAAAATCTGAGGAAGTATTTGGCAGTGTTTTCCTTCTTTTTCCATATGCACATTGAGATGATTTTGTATGTGTTTAATTTACTTTGCTATAGCGTAAGGTCTTGTGTTTGAGTCTCAGAGTCTGTCAGCTCCTGTATATAATGAACTGTTTATCTGTGACATTGTCTTATTATCTGTATGACATTGAGTTGTCCTTTTTTTTTTTTTAAAGACTCCTTTGAGGTAATAAATTGAGCTTTATAATGATGCAGCCAAGATGTTTAACTCCATGATTTTTATCAAACTCAAACATTTGAGGACAAAGTACAGGGTTGTGGTACTTTTTGGAATCAGAACTCTCATGTCAAATCTTTGAAATAAAATTATCTAAGTAATTGGAAGACGCCACCAGAAATCACAATCTCATTTCATTCATATTGACATAGACGGCCACCACAGATAACCCAACCTCATTTCAGTGATAGTGATATAGACGGCTTTCTCTATGTAGTTGATTATGAGGCTTTTAGGTTTGTTGACAAAATGAACCAGTCAGTTGACTAAATAAGCATGCATGAATGCAATGACATGCCTGTGTTAAGTGAATTAAATACCTTGCTACTCAAGTCTCTTCTTGTTACTTGTGTCCTAAGCAGATTATTGAATGACAACTACCTTTATTTTATCATGTACAATTGGTAAACACAGATAGAATAAATACCATCCCAGGATACTATCAATACCCAGAATCCAGACCTCCTGCCTAAAACTCATGCCATCCAGTATTTTAAAATCATGGATGAGCCATATTTGAATTCCTTCAGAAATTCTCCTGTTTTCATCCGAGCAATGCATGTATTCCGAACATCCAATATGATCCAATGAATGCACGTACACAAAACATCCATTACGATCCAATCAATGCATGTACACAAAAAATCCATTACGATCCAGTCAATGCATGTACACAAAACATCCATTACGATACAATTAATGCACATACGCAAAACATCCATTATGATCCAATCAGTGCATGTATACAAAACATCCATTACGATACAATTAATTCATGTACCCGTACATAGATAATCCAATATGATTCAATCAAAGCATGCACACAGAACATCCAGTATGTACACAGCAATGCAACAGAAAAATAACTTTAATACACTTTAGCAAGAACACTGTCAATCAATATGGAAGCAAATGAAACTGGCAGACCATACATAAAATACGATACGCCTGTCATACAAGAGCACTGTAATTAAATAAACAAATCATTACAAATTGGTCAAATGATAACAAGCCAGACAAGTTACCCCCATTGTACCCTTTGTTCAGTGAGAACTGCCCTTTTTAAATTAACCTTTTAATTAAAGGCCAAATGTAAATAACTGAGAAATAGCATATGTGTACGTGGTTACAATAATTAGCTTCTACAACCAGCCGATGTTACAATGGGCTCAGCAAGCAGTTATGCTATCAAGACTTGTCCAATGTTTACAATGCAGATGTCACGTGTTGATAGATTGCTTTTTAATTAAAATATTTTAAACAACTTTTCCCATACAGATCGGTGGATTCACTGTAGGTACAGATATGTAAATTCCCTGTCCAGATCAGTATGTCTGAATATACTGTGTGTACATACACATCTGTCAATTCACTGTCCGTACAGATCTGTCAATTCACTGTCTATAAAGATCAGTATAGACAGTGAATTGACACCAAAAATCAAACTGCTGATCATTTAAGATTTATGAATTTCATCACATAGCTAAATTGGAGTGTGGCGAAGCCAACCAAAGAGGGTTAACTTATATACCTTGTTCAACAATAATCTATCGATGTTAAATGTCAGCAGGCCCTACAGTACTATTATGGAAATAATGTAATATTTTTTAATCTAAAATGTCAAAGTTGTGCTGTTTATAACAATTGCAGTTACAATTGAGATTCTTTTAAAGGCGTGACATTTCTCCATAAGAATAAACATATTTCAAAACGTTATCCGCCAATATTAGTTGTTATTGTGTACCCGTCATCTGTCAACTTTAATTGTTATGGTGTACCCGTTATCTGCCAGCATTAGATGTGAATGTGTACTGATATTTAATAAATGGACATCTTTTTCTTTTTTTTTTTGTTATATATATTATTAGCCCTTCTCACTCTTAATGGAGCATAGGCCATGCACAAGACTTTACCATCTGTCCCTGTCCTGGGCCATCTTTGCTAGTTCAGCCCAATGGAGCATAGGCCAAGCACAAGACTTTACCATCTGTCCCTGTCCTGTGCCATCTTTGCTAGTTCAGCCCAATGGAGCATAGGCCATGCACAAGACTTTACCATCTGTCCCTGTCCTGTGCCATCTTTGCTAGTTCAGCCCAATGGAGCATAGGCCATGCACAAGACTTTACCATCTGTCCCTGTCCTGGGCCATCTTTGCTAGTTCAGCCCAATGGAGCATAGGCCATGCACAAGACTTTACCATCTGTCCCTGTCCTGGGCCATCTTTGCTAGTTCAGCCCAATGGAGCATAGGCCATGCACAAGACTTTTCCATCTGTCCCTGTCCTGGGCTATCTTTGCTAGTTCAGCCCAATGGAGCATAGGCCATGCACAAGACTTTTCCATCTGTCCCTGTCCTGGGCTATCTTTGCTAGTTCAGCCCAATGGAGCATAGGCCATGCACAAGACTTTACCATCTGTCCCTGTCCTGGGCTATCTTTGCTAGTTCAGCCCAACTTTTCTTCATTCTCTTAAACTCTGCCTCCAATCCCCTCTTCCATGTGGCTCTTGGTCTTCCTCTTTTCCTGGTACCTTGAGGATTCCAAATCAGGGCCTGTCTTGTGATGTTGATGTTTGGTTTCTTTAATGTGCGCGCCCTGTACATCTGCATTTTCTCGTTTGTATTTCTGTTTCCATTCAAACACTTGAAATTACACATTTTGTCAAACCATCTTATTTTGAGGATACTTCGCAAGCGTCTGTTTATAAAAACCTGCAGTTTTTTTTTTTAATGTTTGTTTTTGTTGTACTTGTGTAGGCCTACTTCAGTGGCGTACCTTGAGTAAACTAAATGCGGCCCATGGCAAACTATCAAAAGTGCACCCCCCCCCAACACATAGACTCACAATATGTATGTAATGAAATAGGTCTATTTGAATCCCAAAAGTGCCGCCCCCCCCCAAACGGTCCCTATTTTGTTATTAGTCTGTTCTGTACGGTCCCTATCTTGTCATTAGTCTGCAACATCTCCAAGTAATCTGTTCCTTGAAATATAGCACAAAGTAATGTATTGATAAAAAAAGGACAAGATTTTAAGATCTTGATCTAACCTTTTGTTTGCGTGCGCATTACCTAAGAAGAACCACACAGCCACATAGGCCGCTGGTGGTGGTAGGCTTACTAACAACACTGTTAAAACAGCCAGCAATATTAATTAAATGTCTTGTCACTTCCCTTGGTGATCTTGTACGGTTGAACTTGAACTGAAGTCAACAAACTTACTCCAAATGAGTTGCTGTTGATTAGCTATGACTCAAGCTAGGAACTCATACCATTTCAATGATCGCCTGTTGCTAATTGCTAGTCCAAAGCAACCTACGGGAAAAGCCTACATTATGACGTAGTAAGCTCTCTATAACTGTAAGATTAAGTGCAACAGCCTTTTAAACTTCTATAATAAAACCCAATGCCTGCCTGAATCAAAATGGGACAAAATTTCAACAACCTCGAAATACAAAGTTTTTCGTATTAATCCTTTATAAGCACTTTTTTAATTTATTTTATTTTATACTAATATTGTAATGGCACACCCGCCTTTACACCGCAGATTTATTTCACCAACTATTTTAGAAAAACAAAAGAAAATATAACGCACTAGCGATATTATATATAAATAAATATATATATATATAAATATATATATTAATATTATTATTTTTTTTTTTTTTTTTTTTTTTTTTTTTTTTTTTTTTTTTTTTTTTTTTTATTTCGTGACATCAGTGACGTCATATTCCTCTTGGGGGAAAAAAAAAAAGAGGAAAAACTTATTTTTGGGGTAGGGGTTAGGGCGGAAAATTTGACATAATGTGTTGTCATTGGCAACGAGTCTACGTAAGTTTCAGTTTGATAGGTTGACGGGTAGTGGGTGAATTAGCCGTCCGAAGATTTTGCCACCCAGCCAGAACCACATGAACAAAAAGCGAAGTTATTACAAAGGATTGAACAAGGGCAAGTACCTTCAACAGCAACCATTAGAAATTTAATGCACTCTAAAAATATCAATGACAAATTTAGAAACCATTGTGTTGTTAAAATCTGTGCGCATTAAATGTATTGAATTTGGATTTATTTCTTTGAAGTGGGTTCAATGGATGTTGAGCCATGTTGCAATTATGGAATAAATTTAACGTCCAATATGAATTGATTCATGCGCATTGAGTGGTACGTGACCATGAACTTGATATTCGAGAGCACCTTAAAGAAGACATCGCCATGATGCATGTTTGTTAGGGTTAGGGTTAACACTAGGGTCGCTCCACTTTCGTTGTCACATTGAATAAATGGAGGAGTTTGCAGTTTAAGGACGTCCATACTAATGTGATCCTAAAAATTAATTTGAACTTTGCATTGGCAGTTAGTCCTCATCCTACAAATCTCGTTTATAAATATATCATAACGTCCTACCTTCTCCCAGCGTTTTCACCAGTAGTTCCCAAACTTTTAATACGTTTCGCCCCACTACGAACTGTTTTACTAAGTCTCGCACACCCTTCAAAAGTAACAGTGCGTTTCAAATGTAAAAAAAAAAAAAATAGTGAACGTCTGATATATTTTTTGAAATGCAATCAGCACCGTAAAACTTGGAAATAAATAAGTGACTTCCGTGAAGTAATAATATCTTCATGAAAGGCTTACAAAGATAATTAAACATTTATATCTTAACTTTCAAGTGTAGTTTTCTTCTGTTCTTATAATCCCTCTTCTTTGCACCCCCCTGAAATGTCAACTCATAAACCCTGAAATGTCAACTCATAAACCCTGAAATGTCAACTCATAAACCCTGAAATGTCAACTCATAAACCCTGAAATGTCAACTCATAAACCCTGAAATGTCAACTCATAAACCCTGAAATGTCAACTCATAAACCCTGAAATGCAACCTCGCACCCCCCGGTGCGAGAGCCCATGGTTGGGAAACCCTGATTTACACATTATTTTCTCCCAGCACTACAATATAGCAATAAATTAATACAATATTTCTTAATCAAAACCAGACTTTAGTTTACGAGCACCGCTGTTTGGTGATAGGACTCCTTCGTGTTGTCAGCTCTGCCACGGCCAAAGCATAATTTTTTCTAACAGTAAATAGGCACTGTTACTTTTTAAGAGAAGAAAGAAATGCGTTTCACTTCTGAAATGTCACGGTAAAATACACGCTGTGCCAGTTGGGTTTAATCCGATGCCATAAATCTGGCATGCTCACACTTGAATAAAAGATAATCCTTTAGTACAAGAGGGATGGGCAGGGTGGAGATCTTCCTGGTCAGCTCGAGGCCGACACGTCGTCGTATGACGTTGCGACAGGCATGTTTCAGGGGGATGACCGTTTTCATGGTCGCCAGCAGTTTGAGAAGGCTTTGGTGGTTGGAATCGGAAGGGTCAATGCTTTCAAGTCTTGCCTGCAGTGTCGGGCGCGCACTCTGGTCTATGGAACCCAGGGAAACGAGCAGCTGGCAGGTGTTATAGCAATGCTCGGTAGCAGCCATTAGGAAAAGTGTGTTCTGAAGGCCTTCTTGTTCTCTCAGTAGGTCTGTGTACCTGTGAACGTCCCAGTCGTATGTGGCGATCATGTTGAGCGTGTGGCCAGGGGACAGCAACGTGTACCTCAGCAGCAGTTCGACCACTCTGGAGTACTTCCTGCGCAGTGCAATGTGCAACGCCGTGTCTCCGGTCTTGCTTTCACGCTTGTTAGTATCACAGCCAGCGGCCAGCAAACGCTGGACGACATCTCTGTTGTTGTACGACACGGCCTCCATGAGAGGGCTCCTCCCCCACAAATTCTGGACATCGATTAGACTTCCTGAAGAGAGCAAAACGTCTACCGTTTCCACGTTACCATTCCGCGCTGCGAAGTGCAGTGCCACCTCATTGTTCCTGTCCGCTATGTTCAGGTCCGCGTTGGCCCTGATTAACCGCAGGGTCGACTCGGTCTTGTTGTTACGAACAGCCTTCATCAGCGGCGTCTTGGCTGTAATGTCCTGGCTGTTGACCTGCGTCCCTATCCGTATCATCATGTCCAGCATCCCGTGAAGGCCGAGCTCGGCGGCGTAATGACAAGGGGAGTTCCCGAAGACGTCTCGCATGTCGAGCTTGGCCCGAGCTGTGATGAGGAGCTGCAGGCAGCTCATGTTGTTGCTGAGAACAGCCATGTGCACGGGGGTTCTCTTCAGCCTCTTCCCCATCTTGTTGACGTCACATCCGGCCTCGATGAGAAATTTAAGCATGGGGGCGTGGCCGCAGGTGGACACCAGGTGCATAGGGTTTAAGTACTCGTGTTTCTTCTGTCTGACCACAAGGAAACAGTCATTCAAATCACGTTTGGTGTGGTGTGCTAAATACTTGAGCTGAGGCATGTCATTGGTCAACACAGCATCGTACAAGGCCAAGTCACTTTGTTCCTCATAAGTCAAAGGGCTGTGACGTTCTCCAGGCTCTTGGTACAAACGGAACATGACAGTGTCTGAAACAAAGGTGGACAACCTTAAACTATGAATTAATCACTGAGTGTTTAAATGAAAAATCTAGTACGTGAAATATTACATTTATTTTAAACATTGTTACCCTTTCATTAATTGTTATTTTAATTTTGGAACGTGTACGAACGTGTCTGATCTTTTCATACTTTTAAGTCTGTTAGATGGACATCAACATATGATTTGTTCATCACCCTGTTAGATGGACATCAACATATGATTTTGTTCATCACCCAACCCAGTAGGACATACATCACAATTAAATCTCAACCCCGTCCTAGAAATACCACAGGTTAATCTCAACCCCGGTCCTAGAAATACCACAGGTTAATCTCAACCCCGGTCCTAGAAATACCACAGGTTAATCTCAACCACAGTGCTACATGGGACTTACGTCACAATAATCTCAAATCCAGTTCTAGATATGGACATCCATCCATCCATCCCTGTGGCGCTACAGCCCATGTAGGGCTTGGCCTGCCTCACCACTTCCTTCCTCTGTCATTTGGCATTCTCTCTAAGTGTCCTGCCCAGCGTAGCCTGCCCTTTTTTTTATATTTCTGCTATTATCGGCGGATCCTGATATAGACTGTACAATTCTTGGTTGGTTCGTATTCTCCATCCATATTCATCCTTTGTTGGTCCATATATTTTTCTGAGAAATTTTCTCGCCCATGTGTTTAATGGGTTTTCTGTTGTTTTTTTGTTTTTTTGTTAGGCTTCAGGTTTCACTTGCATATGTTACAACTGGTCTAATTACAGTTTTATAAATAGTTTTCTTTGTTTCTCTTGTAATGTTTTTACTTCTGAGTATTTTCTGGCTACTGAAGTTTGCCCTGTTTCAGGCTGATGTTCTTTCTTTTATTTCTGTTAGTAATTCGTTTCTTTCATTTGATAAAGATCCTAGGTATTTGAATTGATTTACTTTTTCAAAAGTTTGGTTTCTAATTTTAATGTTTTAATGGCTTCATCTGTCTGTTCTTCTCTTATCATAGTCATGCAAATTGTTGTTTTTTTATGTTAACTTCCAGGGTTGCTTGTAGTGGTAAGTCATCTAGTTCAATAAAAAAAACGTTGGTGTGTCTTTAACCCTTTTCCATAGCAGTGCTCTTTTCATCAGCATATGCAAGATATTGAAGGGGTTGATTGTAAAGAGTGCCCATAAGTTGTGGTGCTTGGGTTTTCCTCAGAATGTACGTCACATTAATCTCAACCCCAGTCCTATATGGGACCTGCAGCCCAATAATCTCAATTCTAGTCCTATATAGGACCTACATCACAATAATCTCAACCACAGTCCTACATAGGAACTACATAACGATAATCTCAACCCCAGTCCTACATAGGAACTACATAACGATAATCTCAAACCTAGTCCCATATAGGACCTACATCACATTAATCTCAACCCCAGTCTTACACGGGACCTACATCACAATAATCTTAATGTCCAGTCCTACATAGGACCTATATCACAATAATCTCAAACCCAGTCCTACATTCACCTCAACTTAAACTCAACCCCAGCTCTACTTTAATGCAATTTGTGGCTTGTTGGGAAGACATTTAGATTGGATTCTGGACACCCCAATCTTCGTTCGTTGTTGTTTTGCTCCACAAAATTCCACAACACTGAATGTACCGTTCCAAAATCTTTCTGAAAGAAATGTGCTCGTTATTAATCCTTGTATTTTTATTGGCCCTCCTCCCCCCCCCCACCCCTTTTACAATTTACACTATAATCATTGTCACCTGAACACAGATCCCGGCAGAATGTATTCTGTTCACACGGTCGTCTGATTCATTGGCTGACAACTCACTTCATTCACACCATGGTAGAACAATATGACATAAAAGTAATCGAGTGCATCGCGCCTATCAATCTAAATCGAGTTCTTGTACGAACCTGTTATTTAAGGCCGATTCATGGAGATTTGTTGATATATTTCCTAAGTTGACAAACGTCTTGACCGAGCTGAATCCAGTGGACACGTAGTAAGACAGCCTGCCACCAGGTGGAGGAAGACTGGCGGTTCCACCAAGCCCTTGATGTCTTAACATAATCTATGCGAACTAGTTGCTTCTTCACGAGGCGGGCCTGGAAAAAACGAGTGGCCAGCTGAAACTGGTGTGTGGGGTGTGGGGTGTGGGGACTGAGTTGTTGTCGCAGGTCAATAATGGCTTATCAGGCCTAGAATGTTCCGTGCCATGACACGAGTGGGAGGTCAACATGTGCCCTAACACTGGCATGTTAGTGAGATGCTGAAGTGGTGTGTCGATGGCATAGTCAGAGAGATGGTGAAGTGGAGTGTTGTTGGCATAGTCAGAGAGATGCTGAAGTGGTGTGTTGTTGGCATAGTTAGAGAGATGCTGAAGTGGTGTGTTGTTGACATACTTAGAGAGATGCTGAAGTGGTGTATTGTTGGCATAGTCAGAGAGATGGTGAAGTGGTGTGTTGTTGGCATGCTAGTGAGATGCTGAAGTTGTGTGTTGTTGGCATGTTAGTGAGATGCTGAAGTTGTGTGTTGTTGGCATAGACAGTGAGATGGTGAAGTGGTGTGTTGTTTGCATAGAGAGATGCTGAAGTGGTGTATTGTTGACATAGTTAGAGAGATGCTGAAGTGGTGTGTCGTTGATGATGCCTTTTTAGTGAAAGTTCATAGCATCCCGAAATACTACAAACATTACATCACACCGCCCTGTGTGAACTAGAACATGAGTTTTGTAGTAGTTTATTTTTTTTTTATTTGTATTATTATTCATAACGACGTGTGTAACGGTCTATAAAATATGATAGTGACCATATTAATGGGCACGACTACTTGTATAGAAATCAAATGAACAATGGTGTTACTGTGTTGAGCAAGTGTCGTGTGATGTTACTGTGTTGAGCAAGTGTCGTGTGTTGTTACTGTGTTGAGCAAGTGTCGTGTGTTGTTACTGTGTTGAGCAAGTGTCGTGTGTTGTTACTGTGTTGAGCAAGTGTCGTGTGTTGTTACTGTGTTGAGCAAG
>CAXITT010000140.1:1087890-1125246 GCA_964033795.1 Lymnaea stagnalis
GTCACGTTGGTCTAGGAATGGCCAAACGTCAGTTGGGTCTGGACAGGGACAAGTGTCACGTTGGTCTAGGAATGGCCAAACGTCAGTTGGGTCTGGACAGGACCAAGTGTCACGTTGATCTAGGAATGGCCAAACGCCCCATTGTTCTGGACCGGGACAAGTGTCACGTTGGTCTAGGAATGGCCAAACGTCAGTTGGGTCTGGACAGGGCCTAGTGTCACATTGGTCTAGGAATGGCCAAACGACCCATGGGTCTGGACAGGGACAAGTGTCCCATTGGTCTAGGAATGGCCAAACGTCAGTTGGGTCTGGACAGGGACAAGTGTCACGTTGGTCTAGGAATGGCCAAAAGTCACATGGGTCTGGACAGGGTCAAGTGTCACATTGGTCTAGGAATGGCCAAACGTCCCATGGGTCTGGACAGGGTCAAGTGTCACATTGGTCTAGGAATGGCCAAACGTCACATGGGTCTGGACAGGGCCAAGTGTCACATTGGTCTAGGAATGGCCAAAAGTCCCATGGGTCTGGACAGGGACAAGTGTCACATTGGTCTAGGAATGGCCAAACGTCATATGGGTCTGGACAGGGCCTAGTGTCATATTGTGTCATAGACCGACCACACATAGCTTTAAACATAGACTGACCACACATAGGTTTAAACATAGACTGACAACACATAGGTTTACAAATAGACTGACAACACATAGGTTTACACATAGACCGACTACACATAGGTTTACACATAGACTGAAAACAGATGGGTTTACACATAGACTGACAACACATAGGTTTACACATAGACCGACTACACATAGGTTTACACATAGACTGACAACACAAAGGTTTACACATAGACTGACCACACATAGTTTTACACATAGACTGAAAACAGATGGGTTTACACATAGACTGACAACACATAGGTTTACACATAGACTGACAACACATGGGTTTACACATAGACTGACAACACATGTGTTTACAAATAGACCGATCACCGACTAGCGAGACCTATTATATGCAAATTGACGAAAGCATCAACAGGTTGATTAAAACACAACAATGTTGATAATTTTTTTTTTAACATACTTATATTGTTTACATTTTCTTTGTTAAATTTTAACATTAATTTATGAGCAAAAACATGGTGTTCCCGATTCCATTTCATGTGGAAGCAAAATCCTAACATGAAAATTGTGAAGGAACAATGACTATGGCGTTATGTCCGGTCTGGAGTGTGTAAGAAGAGATACAATGAAGGTCAAGGTAACAAAGGCATAATGGCGATAGACAATGAAATTGTGAAAAAGGGGGGGGGGGAAGGGAGTAAGTGAACAATGAACAAGAATTAGTGGCATTTCTTTATGCTTAGTCGCAACAAATAATTATTTGACTAAATCATAAAAGATGGCTTGGAGAGTTTGTTCGTAAGAAAAACAAAAAGATGATAGACTCCTACAAAAAGATTTAGGTGAACTTTCTCTTGAGCACAGGGCTACCAACTCAATCAATTAAAATTTACAGGCAGATTGTTTAAATCTTCGTAATATTTACGGACAAACTTTAATTTATACTTATTGAGACTATGAAGTTAAATAAAATATTCAAATATCCGTACGAATATGTTTCGTTGATGATTGAATACTTGTAGAGCGCTTGTATCCATGCTAATTTAGCATACTAACAGCGCTCTGGTGTCCTAGAAATCTATCTATGTCTTTGAATGTTTCTTTAATCATTTTTTATCATTTTCAATTTCCCTCAAAGTTTGAGGCAAACTGTTCCACAATTTAGGTGCAATAGCTTCAAAAGAGCGCACTCCGTTTGACATCTTTCTGTGTCCATCCACATTGGGAACACTATTTTACTTATAACTCTGATATGTATGCGTTTTCTACTGACCTTCTTAAGTTTTTACGGACTTTTAAGGACAAGTCATCTAAGATGCACACTTTTACTGACTGCCAGTAGATTTACAGTCGGTCGGCAACCCTTCCTGACCATGACACACCATAACTGACTCCAATCACACGTTTGATATAACTGAACTACGTCCCGCATGCATTTTTTTCTCATCTAACCAAGTTTTTTTTTTTTTTTTTTGTTAATCTAATAACTCAAGTCAAACTGGAGATGTGCATTGGCTACGCTGAAGTCATATCTGAGATGTGCATGGCCTGTGCTCAAGTCATAGCTGAGATGTCCATGGCCTGTGCTCAAGTCATAGCTGAGATGTGCATGGCCTGTGCTCAAGTCATAGCTGAGATGTGCATGGCCTGTGCTCAAGTCATAGCTGAGATGTGCATGGCCTGTGCTCAAGTCATAGCTGAGATGTGCATGGCCTGTGCTCAAGTCATAGCTGAGATGTGCATGGCATGTGCTCAAGTCATAGCTGAGATGTGCATGGCCTGTGCTCAAGTCATAGCTGAGATGTGCATGGCCTGTGCTCAAGTCAAACTTGAGATGTTTGGAACAACAAAAAAAGAGGGAAAAAAAAACAACAACAAAAATTTTTAAAATCAATCAATAAATGGCAACATTTGACCTCGAGCCTCTGTGCGTCTCTTAAACACAACAAGAATATTCTTAAAAACAATAAGAATATACTTAAACACATTAACAACATACTTAAACACAATAAAAACGTTTATAAATTAATTAAAACATACATAAATATAGACTAGTTAAAAGGGAGGCCACCCTTGAAGTCACGCTAATTTCGTCGAAACCCAGTCCATTCCTTCTCCCATTTCCTCCTCGAAAAAATCCTTCCCCCTTAAATATGACGCCACATAGCTCTACAGCGCCCCCCCCCCTCAACTATTCCTGTATTTGAAAATCAGACACGCTCGACACCAATTTTTTAAACTGTTGGCTGTCAAAGTAGTGTGTATAGTGGAACCAAAGTCCGGTGTTTAAATAGGAAAATTTGTATGAAAAATAGAAGAGTTAGAAGGCCCAAAATATAAATATGATAAGAAGACACACAAAATCGTGTCATTTGCAAATGTTTCTGATGAAATCAACGATTGGTTTATGCTTATTTCAAGTTGCGATGTTTATTGATTGGTCAGGAAAATGTCTGCCACCCACCGGAACCAAACCTCCGTTCTAGGAGCGTGACGTCATTGATGGACCGACCCCCTTACACAAATACACTCTGAAAATTAAGATATAACTAAGAAATAGACAGCATATAACAAGACAGCAAATACCAGACGGGACATTTTAATTAAAATTTCTAAAAATAAATTTCAAATATACGCAATTCAATCAAATAAAGTGAACGTTGACAACAATGTCACTTAAAAATTACATAAAGTATTACCCTTCATATATTAGAAAGATTTGAGTATATTAGCGCTATTAAAACATAAATAAATATCAATTTTATAAGAAATTTGTAAATAACTCTATTTATAAATATTAGCAAGTGATGGCTACCCCCACAAATCATGACAGTGTCACATAAATGATAAATAATCAGGCGATATAACTTCAGACTCTTGGGAGGCAGGAAATGACGTCACGCAATAAAAAATGGCATTAACCTACGTCACCAATGTCTAAAATGAAAGAAACAATATATGCACCATCTTCAAACCTATTTCATGCATCAATTTTTTAATGCAATTTTCAAACGTAAATTTTAAATACCAATCGAAACACTATAGTTGGCTATAATGTTTTATTATTATGTATTCGGTCCATTTGAAATGCACTTTATTTTTGCATGGGGTTTCTTCCTAAAACCATTGCCTAATTTAAACTAAAATACCAATGACAAACATTTCTTTTAACTTGAACGTTTACCTTAATTTTGTTAGCGCTGCAGAATCTCTTTCAGCGGAATGTATACACAGGGGTTCTAACATTTTCCCTGTCATTGACCATCTGTTTAGGACCGATTCGTTCATTTCATTCTGAGCTTAAAACAGTGTCTTCTCTTTTGAAAAGTTTGTTGTTTTTTTAATCTTGGCAGAATATTTAATATCTCAGGTATTTCTTAATACGAGGCGCTTTCAAATACCTTTCCAATACCTCTTCAATACCTTTCCAGCGATGTTTAATTCAACATTCAATTAGCAATAGCAATGGAACAAAAGCATTTCGTTTTAAATTAGATAAAATAATCAACTTTAACGGAAATGATTTTAAGATTGAATATTTCTGCAACTATAGACGGAATGGTAAAGGTTTCTGTGTATGACAATGTACCAAATGACCCGTATTAAAACGACCACATATTGGTCACATTCAAGGCAAAAATGACGTAATCAGTACATAAATAGATCTAAGAGTCGTTAGTGTTGGCTGTGGGCAATCTGATACTCGCCAACCTCACAGCGATGGGTAGACATCATGACGATCACGTGGAGAGGGGTGTCCACTGGTTGAACAAAACTTAGACCTTCCATCAAAACTTTTAAAACGAGTGACCCTTTAAGAACAAAGATTACTACAGCCGCAGACAAATAAAATTTAAAAAAAAAATGTCGCAAAATCTGATGGCCGTCAGCTGATCATGCGACACAAACCGATCATGTGATATTTTCTGATCATGTGACATCAGCTGATCATGCGACACAAACCGATCATGTGATATTTTCTGATCATGTGACATCAGCTGATCATGCGACACAAACCGATCATGTGATATTTTCTGATCATGTGACATCAGCTGATCATGCGACACAAACCGATCATGTGATATTTTCTGATCATGTGACATCAGCTGATCATGTGACCATCATCTCCAGCGTTTTGCCCAATTCATCAGATCGCTGATCATGTGACCATCATCTCAAGCGTTTTGCCCAATTCATCAGATCACTCACTATCTTCCTAACTCAGCTCACATTTAAACGGCTAGAATGTAAATTTCCATTACAAAAATATTTTGCAAAGTAAAAGAGCTATATAAATAAATAGGTGTTGACTTCCATTAAAATAAAAATATTGTCAAAACCTCCACAGCTTATTGGGATGACATTCACAGAGTCATGTGTGTCCGGTCATGTGTGTCCGGTCATGTGTGTCCGGTCATGTGTGTCAGGTCGTGTGTCCAGTCATGTGTTTCTGGAAGTTGGCCGTCCATTAGTTATGTAGTTGGTCGTCCATTTATTATGTAGTGGGGCGTCCAATAATTGTGTAGTTAGCCTACCATTAACTATGTAGTTGGCTGTCCATTAATTATATAGATGGCCGTCCATTAATTATGTAGTGGGCCGTCCTTTAATTATGTAGTTGGGCGGTCAATTAGTTATGTAGTGGGCCGTCCATTAATTATGTAGTTGGGCAGTCAATTAGTTATGTAGTGGGCCGTCCATTAATTATGTAGTTGGGCAGTCAATTAGTTATGTAGTGAGCCGTTCATTAATTATGTAGTGGGCAACGCGTCATAAATATGTCAACAATTATGTTTATCCCCACACCCCTGTTATTTATTTATAAATCATTATGTTAAGTAAAACAAATTTCTTCACGTCATTCTCTGTTTAATTCCCCCGCCCCCCCCCCGCCCCCTTGTCGACAATTGTCTGATATTTTACAACTCCCTCTCCCTATTTTGATGACGTCATTAATGGACAGCCCTTGGGTTATAAATGACTAAAATGGCCTACTAATAAATGACTAAAATGGCCTACTATAAATAACTAAATAGGCCTACTATAAGTGACTAAAATTGCCTACTATAAATGACTAAAATCGCCTATCAGCTAAGGTTTTAGGCACTAACACATTTTAAAAGCCTTAAACCGACAGTTCATGAAAAAGATGAAACATTTCTAGGACAAAATCGTCTGGCTCATTGGACACATTTATGTTCTTGCTTACTTTTAATCTCTTTTCGGTTAGAATCGAAGTCAAAGGATTTCAAATAAATTACAAGTGGTCCATTCTTTGTGGAATGTGCTAATCAAAATAGTTATTTTTTAAGTCCTTGTATCTCATTCATTCAAGTCTCAACCACTGTCCACTTTCATGGCCTAATCCAGCTCACCCGCGGGTACATGAAAATAGAATGAGTACTGTATTCAATGGTGTGATCACGTTTAACAAAGCAAGGTTATCAGAATCGAGACAATTATGCCAGTAAGTACTTCAATAGTGTAATCGTGTTCAACAAAGCCAGGTTATCAGAGTCGATACACAGATGCTGACGATATAAACCTGCAGCTCTGATGGCCAAAAGAGTTGTCCCACAATGACTGATGTTTTATAATGGCTGTCATAAAAGTATTGACTGTCAATGGGCTGGCTGTCCGATTTAGGATGGCTGTCCTATATAGGCTGCCTGTCATATATTGGCTAATTGACCTATACTGACTGTCCTTACTGATTGACCTATACTAACTGTCCTATAGTGATTGAACTATACTGACTGTCCTATACTGCTTGACCTATTCTGACTGTCCTATACAGATTGACCTATTCTGACTGTCCTATACTGATTGATCTATTCTGACTGTCCTATACTGATTGACCTATTCTGACTGTCCTTTACTGATTGATCTATTCTGACTGTCCTGTACTGATTGACCTATTCTGACTATCCTATACTTCTTCTTCTTCTATATCTTAAGGGCCCACGATCAATTTATTGATCATTTTGGCTCCTATACAGATTGACCTATTCTGACTGTCCTATACTGATTGATCTATTCTGACTGTCCTATACTGATTGACCTATTCTGACTGTCCTTTACTGATTGATCTATTCTGACTGTCCTGTACTGATTGACCTATTCTTACTGTCCTATACTGATTGATCTATTCTGACTGTCCTGTACTGATTGACCTATTATGACTGTCCTATACTGATTGATCTATTCTGACTGTCCTGTACTGCTTGACCTATTCTGACTGTCCTATACTCATTGATCTATACTGACTGTCCTATACTGATTGATCTATACTGACTATCCTATAGTGATTGATCTATTCTGACTGTCCTTTACTGATTGATCTTTACTGACTATTCTATAGTGATTGACCTAAACTGACTGTCTTATACTGACTGTCCTATAGTGGTTGACCTATACTGACTGTCCTGTACTGATTGACCTTTACTGACTGTTCTATACTAATTGACCTATACTGACTGTCCTATACTGATTGGCATATACTGACTGTCCTATACAGACTGTCCTATACTGACTGTCCTATACTGACTGTCATTCGGACAAAGAATGACTCAAAGAACATTGAGATTTACCTTCCTACACTTACAGTGGGAGACAATCCTACACTTTCAGTGGGAGGCAACTCCAGACTAACAGTTGGAGACAAACCTACACTTACGATGGGAGACAACTCTACACTTACCCTTAGGGAGACAACTCTACACTTACAGTCAGAGGCAACCTTACACTTAGTAGGAGACAACTCTACACTTACAGTGGGAGGCAACTCTACACTAACAGTGGGAGACAACTCTACACTCACAGTGGGAGACAACTCTACACTTACAGTGGGAGATAACTGTAAACTAACAGTGGGAGACAACCCTACACTTACAGTGGGAGACAACCCTACACTTACAGTGGGAGAAAACCCTACACTTACAGTGGGAGACAACTCTACACTTACAGTGGGAGACAACTCTACACTTACAGTGGGAGACAACTCTACACTTACAGTGGGAGACAACTCTACACTCTCAGTGGGAGACAACTCTACACTCACAGTGGGAGACAACTCTACACTCACAGTGGGAAGTCTGTCTTGAAGGTGGCATCAGAACACTCTCATATTCTAATTGGTTTTAAGTAATTTTTTTATGTTTTGAACGCAAAGTAGATTCATTTTTTCAATTACTTGATAGGAGTCTTGTTAAGGGTCATGCTTAATTCATGTTTTTATCCTTATTACCTTAAGCACTAGTCTTGATTTCTTTAAATTCTTGTCATGATCACTTAAGTTTTGTCATGATTATTTATGTTTTGTCATGATTACCTATGTTTTGTTATGATCACTTAAGTTTTGTCATGATTATTTATGTTTTGTCATGATCACTTATGTTTTGTCATGATTACCTATGTTTTTTCATGATTACTTTAGGTTATTGTTGTGATTACTTGTGTGCGTGTCTTATTACCACAAGTTCCTATTATGCTGTCCATGGTTAATTTTTTTTACTGCCATGTGATTGTTACTTTACGTTAAATGTCATTTGTCAAAAGCTTCTTGCAATAAATGATTTATGATCTCAAGAGTTAAAGATGGCCACATTTGACTGATATTACCAAGATAATGAACTGCAGTCAAGATTTAATGGTTGCCACATTTGACTGAGATAACCATGACAAGGAACTCATGTCATGAGTGAAAGGTGGTCACGTTTGAATGAGATTACCATGACAAGGAACTTCTGTCAAGAGTTAAAGATGGCCACATTTCACTGAGATTACTATGACAAGGAACTTCTGTCGTGAGTTAAAGATGACCACATTTGACAAGGAACTTCTGTCAAGAGTTAAAGATGGCCACATTTGACTGAGATTACCATGACAAGGAACTTCTGTCAAGAGTTAAAGATGGCCACATTTGACTGAGATTACCATGACAAGGAACTTCTGTCAAGAGTTAAAGATGGCCACATTTGACTGAGATTACCATGACAAGGAACTTCTGTCAAGAGTTAAAGATGGCCACATTTGACAAGGAACTTCTTTCAAGAGTTAAAGATGGCCACATTTGACTGAGATTACCATGACAAGGAACTTCTGTCAAGAGTTGAAGATGGCCACATTTGACTGAGATTACCATAACAAGGAACTTCTGTCAAGAGTTAAAGATGGCCACATTTGACAAGGAACTTCTGTCAAGAGTTAAAGATGGCCACATTTGACAAGGAACTTCTGTCAAGAGTTAAATATGGCCAGATTTGGCTGAGATTACCATGACTATGACAAGGAACTTCTGTCAAGAGTTAAAGATGGCCACATTTGATAAGGAACTCCTCTTCAGTTTACCCTGCTTGTTGTTCACTCTTACAAATGTTTTTACCATTCATAAAAATCGTGAATATATTTCTAGGGAAGTGTGTAGGGTATTCATAAGTGAATTGAGCTGAGTCTACCCCTCCTCTAATACAGCATGTCAGCAAGTTCCCACATCAAACACAAAGGTGATTCTAATTTTTTTTTATTTTAACAGAACATGCTCCCTTTAATTTTTTCCAAAACAAATGACCGGGAACACAGGTGAATCATTGGTAATCTCGGGAACACAGATGAATCCTGGGTAACCTCGGTAGAAAATGGCGACACAAGGAGGCAGAACAAAATTGTTTCGCAAATAGACTTTAACAGAGAACGCTTTCCATTCAATAGCATATTAAGATTTTGCTTCAGGGCATGACATATTCGTTATGCCAACTACATGTGTAGTCGTTAAGTAGTGTGTAGTCCATGTACCATTATTACATCGTCCAACTACATGTGTAGTCATCAAGTAGTGTGTAGTCCTAGTACCATTATACATGTCAAACTACATGTGTAGTCAAGTAGTGTGTAGTCCTAGTACCATTATACATCGTCCAACTACATCTGTAGTCAAGTGGTGTGTAGTCCTAGTACCATTATACTATACATCGTCCAACTACATCTGTAGTCAAGTAGTGTGTAGTCCTAGTGCCATTATACATCGTCCTTATAAGTACATGTTTTTAACAAATAAAACAACATCTTCTCGTTTAAACAGTCAGTGCTTCTCAACCTCTTGAACCCAGTGGATTTTTAAAAAAGTAGGGATGACTTTTCAATCGCTTTGTCTCCCATAAAATCTGCCCCCACCACTTTTTCTCTTTCAGCACTATTGATATAACAATGGCACCCCCATAACTACTGATATAACAATGGCACCCCCATAACTACTGATATAACAATGGCACCCCCATAACTACTGATATAACAATTGCACCCCCAGAACTACTGATATAACAATGGCACCCCCACAACTATTGATATAACAATTGCACCCCCATAACTACTGATATAACAATTGCACCCCCAGAACTACTGATATAACAATGGCACCCCCCCCCAGAACTACTGATATAACAATGGCACCCCCAGAACTACTGATATAACAAAGGCACCCCCAGAACTACTGATGCAATAATGCCACACCCAGGGTAAGTCAGGGTGTTTGGCGCAGAACAAACTCAACCCCAACCGAGGGCGCCTGTATCCCAGTTTGAGGAGCACCGTTCTATACAACACTTTCGTTCTTATGTTCCAGCACGTCCTTCATGAGGACATAGTCCTTGAGGGCTCTAGGCACGGGCAGCAACTCGACTTTCTCCCAGAGGTTATGACCTGCGTGGCGCCGGATGACCTTTCTACACAGCTGCTGAAGGGGGACCACTCTCTTCATGGCAGTCCTCAGCCACAGCAGCGCCTCGTCCTGCTCGCCTGGCCTGGCCTGGACATACCCAGCGTAAAAGTACATCCTTGCCGAGTAGTCCAGATAGCCGATGGTCGCCAGGAGCCGGCACAGTTTATAATGGCCCCGCTCTGCGGCCAACTTGAACACCGATTTATAGATCCCGTTGGGGAAATACTTGACCGGAACGTCCAGGTCAACGTTGTAGACGAGGAGCAGCCACGTGATGTCCATCTTGTTCCCGGCAACGGCGTCGTGCACCGCCGTCTCTCCCTGGTGATTGTAGACGTCGTGTCGACTTCCGGCCGCCAGGAGAAGCTCCACGACCCGCGTGTAGTTACGTTTGATGGCGATGTGCAAGGCGGTGTCGCCCGTTTTGAACTCCCTGCGATTCACGTCGCAGCTGGCGCCGAGCAGAAGCTGGACGACTTCCTTGTGGTTGTAGCAGACCGCCTCCATGAGGGGACTCCTGCCCCAATAGTTCTGAACGT
Source organism: Lymnaea stagnalis (assembly GCA_964033795.1). Taxonomy (NCBI): domain Eukaryota; kingdom Metazoa; phylum Mollusca; class Gastropoda; family Lymnaeidae; genus Lymnaea; species Lymnaea stagnalis. Next base: position 1,098,774 of record CAXITT010000140.1, read on the forward strand.
TGATCAAACTTCCGGCGGACAGCAAAATATCACTAATGTCAACACATCCGTTTCTGGCCGCGTAGTGCAAGGCCATGTCGCAGTTTCTATCCGTTATATTGAGATCTGCGCTGGCTCTCAGCAAACGCAGCACGGCGTCCGTTTTGTTGTTTCTCACGGCTTTCATGAGCGGTGTTTTCGACGTGATGTCCTGGCTGTTGACGTTGACCCCGCGTCGGATGAGCACGTCGAGGATCTGGCAGTAGCCGTCGTCCGCCGCGTAATGGCACGGGGAGTTGCCGAAGGTGTCCTTGGCGTCCAGTTTGGCTCCTGCTCCTATAAGCAACAGCATGCACGCCATCTTGTGGCTCTGGACGGCGAAATGCAGGGCTGTTCGTCGTAGCGTCCCCGTCGTGTGGTTGACGTCACACTTCGCCTCAATCAGATATTGCAACATGTAGGTGTGGCCCCTGTACGACGCCAGGTGGATGGGGCACAGCCCGGCGTCGTTCTTACGTCTTACCTCGAGAAACTTTCCGTTGAGGTCGAGCTTGTGCTGGGCGACGAGCCGCTTGAGCTGCTGCAAGTCGTTGTTGAGCACTGCGTCGTAGAACTCGAGACCCCCCATTTGTGTACGTAACAACATGGAGACTGGTGACAATTCCCCCTCGTCCGGGGCGCACACACACTCGCTGGTAATTTTGCTGCGTTCCGTTGCCAAGCTAGAATGAAATTCCTCACCACACACCGTGTCCTACGATGCGAGAATCAGAACACAAAGGTACACGTCATCGGACCGTGACCAACACAAACAATACAACACCTCTGGTAAACAAACATCCACTGATTGATAGATAGAAACACCAGCTGCCATCACTGGAGGAAGAAAAAAAACATGGGGTAACAATACTAGAGCGCCCCTACAGTCAGCTAGATGACGTCTGCTGAACACGGTTATCCAGCCTGACAGCACGCGCGCTGGTACAACAAGTAGGAATTTTTTATGATAATGACGTGGAAGAGAGAGAGAGCGAGAGTAGCGGGCCGTGCAGACGAGGTGGGTATCTTTAGCAGACGTTGGGAGGAACGCAGGGATCGATAGCCCGCTACTTGCAGACGCCGCTCCACATCCAAGCGGGCTGATGCCGAGACGAAAATAGCGGAATGCCTGAACATCCAATCCCACGCCCTAAAGTAAGGCTGTGATGTTTCATTGCCCTCTTCAGTTCAATACCATGGTTCTCAAACCTTGGGGGTCGGCAACCCAAATGGGGTTGTGGGTTGTTGTTTTTGTTCGGATGAGCTCGACGGTTCTACAAGTAAACTAGAAAGGGGGGAAAAAAGACATTCTTAGTCATTTTTATGCTGTATTCGTGTCACGATAAAGTTTAAATGATTTTGTAAAACCATTTTATATTTTCTGTGTGTTTGTCATTTACGTAAAGATGTCTCGTAGTGTGTCAGGGGTTATGGACTACTTGGCTTCTGTAAAAAATTATATATATATATATATTTTTTTTTTTTTAATTTTTTTTTACGAGGGTTGTTAACTCAATGAAATATAATTTACAGACATTTGTTATTTTAACTCTACGACTTTTAATGGAATAATGTTTATTAACAGACACAATTTAAAATAAACTTGTTAAAACTCTGACGCTTACAGAAGTTCAGGTCAGTACGGGTGTGTTGTTATGACTATGTAATTACAAAGAATATTTAGGCCCGATCCTAGTGATATGTTAGTTTATTTTAAAGAATTCTCGTGACTTATGAGTGGTGAATTTCTCCTGATTAACAATCATGCCAGTGTAAAAAAAAAAAAAAGTAGCAACGACAAAGATGATATCTTCCGCTTAAGCTTCGAAGGGTGTTCTAAGAATGTCTCATTCAAAAGATGATATTACAATGTCTCATTCAAAAGATGATAGCACAATGTCTCATACAAAAGATGATATTACAATGTCTCATTCAAAAGATGATAGCACAATGTCTCATACAAAAGATGATATTACAATGTCTCATTCAAAAGATGATAGCACAATGCCTCATACAAAAGATGATATTACAATGTCTCATTCAAAAGAGGATAGCACAATGTCTCATACAAAAGATGATATTACAATGTCTCATTCAAAAGATGATAGCACAATGTCTCATTCAAAGATGATATTACAAAGTCTCATTCAAAAGATGATAGCACAATGTCTCATTCAAAAGATGATATTACAATGTCTCATTCAAAAGATGATAGCACAATGTCTCATTCAAAGATGATATTACAAAGTCTCATTCAAAAGATGATAGCACAATGTCTCATTCAAAAGATGATATTACAATGTCTCATTCAAAAGATGATAGCACAATGTCTCATTCAAAGATGATATTACAAAGTCTCATTCAAAAGATGATAGCACAATGTCTCATACAAAGATGATATTACAATGTCTCATTCAAAAGATGATAGCACAATGTCTCATTCAAAAGATGATAGCACAATGTCTCATACAAAGATGATATTACAATGTCTCATTCAAAAGATGATAGCACAATGTCTCATTCAAAAGATGATATTACAATGTCTCATTCAAAAGATGATAGCACAATGTCTCATACAAAGATGATATTACAAAGTCTCATTCAAAAGATGATATTACAATGTCTCATTCAAAGATGATATTACAATGTCTCATTCAAAAGATGATATTACAAGGCATGGGCGCCCGAAGGTAGGGGCAAGGTGGGGCACTTGCCCCCCCCCCCTCTGGATTGATTGGATAAAAAAAATTTAGACAAAAATAGACAAAAAATGTATTAAAGTAAAGAGAAAATAAAGAGAAAGTAACTAAGCTGATGTCCTGTCCGTTCGTTCACCATACAAATACGATACAGTAAATTAAAACTATATTAAAACATTACTAATAATTTTTTGCCCCCCCCCCCTGGAAAGTTAATCGATTTTTTGCCCCCCCCCCTAGAAAGTTTTCTGCGGGTGCCCATGTTACAAGGTCTCATTCAAAAGATGATATTACAAAAATTACAATTTACAATGTCTCATTCAAAAGATGATATTACAATGTCTCATTCAAAAGATGATATTACAGTGACTGATTTTACGGAAAACCTAAGGTTCTTAAGGACTTCTCCGACAAGTCATGTCAGAACAAATTTTTAAGGACGGTCGGTAAATTTCACGGATGGCTGGAAACCCTGGTTGCGATTCAACAAAAAGTTTGAGAACCTCTGGTTTAATACCGTCACACATTTCACGTGAACAGGCATTTTTCTTAAGTCATTTCGATTCATTTGATGAAGTCGCTTCGCCTCATGATGTGACAGTTTAAAATCATAATTTTATTGATTTATTTCTTCTTAGAAAGTGAATAAAATGTGATGCTATTGTCTAGTGAATAAAATGTGATTTTATTGTCAGGTGAATAAAATGTGATTTTGTTGCAAGGTGAATAAAATGTGATTTTGTTGCAAGGTGAATAAAATGTGATGTTATTGTCTGGTGAATAAAATGTGATTTTGTTGCAAGGTGAATAAAATGTGATTTTGTTGCAAGGTGAATAAAATGTGATTTTATTGTCTGGTGAATAAAATGTGATTTTGTTGCAAAATGAATAAAATGTGATTTTATTGTCTGGTGAATAAAATGTGATTTTATTGTCTGGTGAATAAAATGTGATTTTATTGTCTGGTGAATAAAATGTGATTTTGTTGCAAGGTGAATAAAATATGATTTTATTGGCTGGTGAATAAAATGTGATTTTATTGTCTGGTGAATAAAATGTGATGTTATTGTCTGGTGAATAAAATGTGATTTTGTTGCAAGGTGAATAAAATGTGATTTTGTTGCAAGGTGAATAAAATGTGATTTTATTGTCTGGTGAATAAAATGTGATTTTGTTGCAAGGTGAATAAAATGTGATTTTATTGTTTGGTGAATAAAATGTGATTTTGTTGCAAGGTGAATAAAATGTGATTTTATTGTCTGGTGAATAAAATGTGATTTTGTTGCAAGGTGAATAAAATATGATTTTATTGTCTGGTGAATAAAATGTGATTTTATTTTCTGGTGAATAAAATGTGATGTTATTGTCTGGTGAATAAAATGTGATTTAGTTGCAAGGTGAATAAAATGTGATTTTGTTGCAAGGTGAATAAAATGTGATTTTATTGTCTGGTGAATAAAATGTGATTTTGTTGCAAGGTGAATAAAATGTGATTTTATTGTCTGGTGAATAAATTGTGATTTTATTTTCTGGTGAATAAAATGTGATTTTATTGTCTGGTGAATGAAATGTGATTTTATTATCTGGTGAATAAAATGTGATTTTATTTCTGGTGAATAAAATGTGATTTTATTGTCTGGTGAATAAAATGTGATTTTGTTGCAAGGTGAATAAAATGTGATTTTATTGTCTGGTGAATAAAATGTGATTTTATTGTCTGGTGAATAAAATGTGATTTTGTTGCAAGGTGAATAAAATGTGATTTTGTTGCAAGGTGAATCAAATATGATTTTATTGTCTGGTGAATAAAATGTGATTTTATTGTCTGGTGAATAAAATGTGATTTTGTTGCAAGGTGAATAAAATGTGATTTTATTGTCTGGTAAATAAAATGTGATTTTATTGTCTGGTGAATAAAATGTAATTTTGTTGCAAGGTGAATAAAATGTGATTTTATTGTCAGGTGAATAAAACGTGATTTTATTATTTGATACTATTTCCTGGTGAATAAAACATGTTATTATTGTCTAGTGAATAAAATGTGAAATTATTGTCGAGTGATAAAATGTGAAATTATTGTCTGATCAACACATTTTAATTAACACGTTGAATATTGTGTTTAGTTGTTGTTTTTTTTTTAAATAATAAAAATAACAATAATAATAAATTAAATAAAAGAAACTAAAGTTATTTTGTTAGAGCTACTTGCCTGCCTGTTTATTGGAGTTAAAAGACAGCCTACATGACAGCCTACATGATATCCAACATGACAGCCCACATCACCACTTACGTTACAGTATACACGACAGCTTACATGACAGTCTACACGACAGCCTACATGACAGCCTACATGACATTGACAGTATTACAACACAGTTAAAGACGCATGCCTGGAATCAGTGCCTTGAACGCGACGCCTGGGTTTGTCTTTGACTTTGTCATCTTACTTAATCACTGACTTCCGCAACTGGTGAGTCTGAGTCTGCACCTGCTTAATCACTGACTTCTGCTCCTGGTGACGTCTGAGTCTGCACCTGCTTTATCACTGACTTCTGCTTCTTGAGACGTCTGAGTCTGCACCTGCTTAATCACTGACTTCTGCTCCTTGTGACGTCTGAGTCTGCACCAGCTTTATAACTGACTTCTACTCCTTGTGACGTCTGAGTCTGCACCTGCTTAATCACTGACTTCTGCTCCTTGTGACGTCTGAGTCTGCACCTGCTTTATCACTGACTTCTGCTCCTTGTGACGTCTGAGTCTGCACCTGCTTAATCACTGACTTCCGCTCCTGGTGACGTCTGAGTCTGCACCTGCTTAAAATTCCCATATTTAAATTGCAATTCAATATTTGCCCCCCCCCCCCACACACACACACTATTTTTAAAGATCTCCCTTGCTACTTGTCATATTATGTACTTACGTAACACGAATGACCAGGTTCCGTTGTGTTAACGTGTCCATGTGGCTATAAGTATCCTGTATCCTGGTTGCGTTGTGTTAATGTGCACGTGTGTCACTATTACAGATGACCTGATTCTGTCTTGTAAATTTTGTCCGTGTGTTACTATAGATGACCTGGTTCTGTTGATTAAATGTGTCCGTGTGTTACTATAGATGACCTGGTTCTGTTGATTAAATGTGTCCGTGTGTTACTATAGATGACCTGGTTCTGTTGATTAAATGTGTCCGTGTGTTACTATAGGTGACCTGGTTCTGTTGATTAAATGTGTCCGTGTGTTACTATAGATGACCTGGTTCTGTTGATTAAGTGTGTCCGTGTGTTACTATAGATGACCTGGTTCTGTTGATTAAATGTGTCCGTGTGTTACTATAGATGACCTGGTTCTGTTGATTAAATGTGTCCGTGTGTTACTATAGATGACCTGGTTCTGTTGATTAAATGTGTCCGTGCGTTACTATAGATGACCTGGTTCTGTTGATTAAATGTGTCCGTGTGTTACTATAGGTGACCTGGTTCTGTTGATTAAATGTGTCCGTGTGTTACTATAGATGACCTGGTTCTGTTGTGTAAATGTGTTCGTGTGTTACTATAGATGACCTGGTTCTGTTGTGTAAATGTGTCCGTGTGTTACTATAGGTGACCTGGTTCTGTTGTGTAAATGTGTCCGTTTGTTACTATAGATGACCTGGTTCTGTTGATTAAATGTGTCCGTGTGTTACTATAGATGACCTGGTTCCGTTGATTAAATGTGTCCGTGTGTTACTATAGATGACCTGGTTCCGTTGATTAAATGTGTCCGTGTGTTACTATAGATGACCTGGTTCCGTTGATTAAATGTGTCCGTGTGTTACTATAGATGACCTGGTTCCGTTGATTAAATGTGTCCGTGTGTTACTATAGATGACCTGGTTCCGTTGATTAAATGTGTCCGTGTGTTACTATAGATGACCTGGTTCCGTTGATTAAATGTGTCCGTGTGTTACTATAGATGACCTGGTTCCGTTGATTAAATGTGTCCGTGTGTTACTATAGATGACCTGGTTCCGTTGATTAAATGTGTCCGTGTGTTACTATAGATGACCTGGTTCCGTTGATTAAATGTGTCCGTGTGTTACTATAGATGACCTGGTTCCGTTGATTAAATGTGTCCGTGTGTTACTATAGATGACCTGGTTCTGTTGATTAACATTGTCCGTGTGTTACTATAGATGACCTGGTTCTGTTGTGTAAATGTGTCCGTGTGTTACTATAGATGACCTGGTTCTGTTGATTAAATGTGTCCGTGTTGCGGTGGAAGCTCAGCAATGGCTAGCGGGCATGTTCGACAACCTGCTATTTATAACTGCAAAACACACTGCCAAGCATCAGGTCATACAAACTAGTGCTCAAGCTAATGTAGGTCATAGTTGTTTATATTACGTCATACTATCATTATATTTGTTAAAATGACACCTTCGTTTTATGACGTCTTTTCAAAAAAGTAGACATTATATTGTTTGAATGACAGCATGTTTTGCCAAAAATTATTTTTATAATCCATCGTGTTTACATTACATCGTGTTTACATTCCGTCTTTATGAGCGTTGGCTTTGCCATAATGTGTACCGTGGGCAGTGGAGTGGGCGATGGAGTGGGCAATGGAGTGGGAAGTAGAGTAGCCAGGGTATGTGTCAGTGTCACCCGGGTAGGCTCAAGTTTTTGTGGCTCCACTTCCACGACAAAAACAACCCAGGTGAAGGCCAAAATACCACCCCTCAATAAAAAGAAAAGGAAGTGTCGCCCGGGGCGGACTAGCCTCGCCGCCCAGCGCCCCCCCCCCCACCTCACTAAGTCTGCCTGATCTGGTGGCACTCTGCTCTGGTGACACCCTGTTCTGGTTGCAACCTGCTCTTGTGGCAACCTTTTCTGTGTGTAACCTGATCTGTTGCACCCTTTTCTCGTGGCAATTTAACATGACGGCACCCTGCTCTGTCTGGTGACACCCTGTTCTTGTGGCAAACTTATCTGGTGCCACTCTGCTCGTAGATTTTAAATACAAGAACACGGTATGTTTGAAATAGAAAGACAAGACAATAAAAGAAGAACGTTTCGGCTAAGAGCCTTCCTCGGCAGACAGGACAAATGAAGAAATCAAAGAAGAACGCAGCCCTTCATTTAATGACGTATACTTTAACTGAGTTCTGGGTTAAAAACTGACTTAAGCGAAGATTCAATCTGGCAATATCCCAACTGGTATTTATCTCTCTTTTCAGAATGTCACCCATGCGCTACTGTTATAAAATATATATATATATAATAACCATTCTGATGGTGTGGATAAAATTGTGTCCGGCGAATGAGGGTCTTCGTAAACTGTCATTTATAATTTATAAATTTGGTGTTGATACTAAGACAGTTGGTGTTGTGGATACTAAGACAGTTGGTGTTGGTGATACTAAGACAGTTGGTGTTGTGGATACTAAGACAATTGGTGTTGTTGATACTAAGATAGTTGGTGTTGTGGATACTAAGACAGTTGGTGTTGTGGATACTAAGACAGTTGGTGTTGTTGATACTAAGACAGTTGGTGTTGTGGATACTAAGACAATTGGTGTTGTTGATACTAAGACAGTTGGTGTTGTTGAAACTAAGACAGTTGGTGTTGTTCATACTAAGACAGTTGGTGTTGTGGATACTAAGACAATTGGTGTTGTTGATACTAAGATAGTTGGTGTTGTTGATACTAAGATAGTTGGTGTTGTTGATACTAAGATAGTTGGTGTTGTTGATACTAAGATAGTTGGTGTTGTTGATACTAAGATAGTTGGTGTTGTTGATACTAAGATAGTTGGTGTTGTTCATTCTAAGACATTCGGTGTTGTTCACACAAGCTTTAAGTCGGTTAAAATTGATACAGAGCTGAAGCCAAAGTTCAGGAGCTTGTAACAAAAGTTTTGACAACAAATGAATTTCAAATCATTATCCAGAACTGGGGAAAGTTGTTAAGAAACTTCTTGTTGCCATGGCAACATCGTGTTCGATGGAACATGGTTTTAGTGTCATCGCTCAATTTTGACCCCGAGCACACAAATATGCTCTAGATTACTGAGTGTGGAGATTTCTGAGTCTAGATCGTTCAACCAGAGTAAAACATGTCCCTGGGGTTCTTAAAGCAACTCCTGTGTAAAAGAAAGAGCATTTAAAGCCTTTGTCCGTCCGGTTTTATATTATGCATCTTCAGTCTGTGACCCATTTACCCAGAGGAGCATTGACAGGTTGGAGGCGGTCCAGCGACGGGCAGCACACTTTGTTCTGAACCGCTACAGGAATACCTCTAGTGTTGGCAGTATGCTGGAAACACTAGGCTGGTCACCATTGGAGGAACAAAGACGACAATCCAGGCTCTCCATGATGTACAAAATAAATAATGGGCTTGTCCACTGTTCTAGTATTAAACAGAAACTCGTCCCTCTCCCCCATAGACAGCGACGTGGCCATGACAGGTAACTCCTGATAGGAACTGCTCATTCCTGCCCAAGACAATCAGTGACTGGAACAAGCTTTCAAAAGAAACAGTTGAGGCGACAACACTAGACACATTTGCGTCTATTGCTTCAAGCCTTCCAACCCCCATTGCATGATTCCTTCACAAAGTAGCACTTGTAATCATTGAAATATCCTTATCAACACCAGGTACAGAAACATTGCAAATCCCCTCTACATGCATAGGAGCCAAAATGATCAATAAATTGATCGTGGGCCCTTAATATATAGAAGAAGAAGAAGAATATCCAACTTATTAAGAGCATTTTAACAGTGAAGAAAGTGTGTTACTGGTATGAAATGTCTTGAGAACCTTGAAACACAATTAATCTACACATAGACCCCCCCCCCTTTTCCCCTTTCCAATACAAGTTGAAAGTTTTTATTTAAGGGTGTTAGAATTATTTTTAAAGTTAAAAGCTTGTGGGAAAACTACTATTCTGAAAAATTATTTTAAACAATTTAAGACGTGCATGGGCTCCCGCAGGTAGGGGCAAGGGGGGGGGGCACTTGCCCCCCCCCCCTGGATTGATTGGATAAAAAAAAATTAGACAAAAATAGACAAAAATAGACAACAAATTTATTAAAGTAAAGAGAAAATAAAGAGAAAGTAACTAAGCTGATGTCCTGTCCGTTCGTTCACCATACAAATACGCTACGGTAAATTAAAACTATATTAAAACATTACTAAAAATTGTTTGCCCCCCCCTGGAAAATTAATCGATTTTTTTTGCCCCCCCCCCCCCTTGAAAGTTTTCTGCAGGCGCCCATGAAGACGTGGGTAGTAAGGACGTGGCCAAAATGGGGAGGTTGGCGAAAAAAAGTTTGAGAACCATTTTTTGAAGCATGAGTCCTCGAAATTTCAAAAAAAAAATATGTGTTGTATCTCTTATCAAGTGTTATTCAGTTTTTACTTATAATTCGTTAATTATATTTTAATCGCTGTACCTCTCATGTACCTCTCAACCCCAGACCTCCAAAACAGGACTGTGCCCTGCTCCCCAATCAACGTCTAAACAACTTCATTTCTTTATTTAAATGGGGGTAACTCAAATATTTATAGAATATTAGATAGGATAAAGTTACTTCCCGTTATTACTAATTTCCTTTTAAAATGAAAAGAAAAAAAAAAAAACTTTTTAAAAACTGCAATATTTGTTGAATCAAATATAAAAGATTTATCGTATCTTGGTGAACGTTTTTTTTTTCATAAAATATTAATTTTACATCACCTAAAACATAAAAAGTATATATTGTGTTGCTACAAAAATAAACCATGATATCACTGGATTTTAAAAGTTCTTTATCATCTATTAAGAAAAACTTTTCTGTTTTGAATACCGGTACAAACATTTTTTCCTGTAGATTTATAAAAATGACCTCAATGTTATTTATTTTGAACAACTACACACACCAACCAAAAAAGTTTAATAACAACAATTCATTTGAATAATAACTTTAAGGCAATGTAATGTAAACAAAATAACAATGGAGGTTCTTACTTTTAAATACTGATTATAGGGTAATTATTTTGAATGTCAAACTTTTAAACTGTTAGAAATGGCTGTCTCATTACTTTAGGTTTTTAAACCCAAAATAAAACTAATTTATAACTGACCATAAATGAAATCTCTTTAGAAGTCAGCTAAATCTTAATGAAATTGTGGAGGAATTTTAGTTCTTCGGAATCATGTAAGTTAAATTTCAATGAATGCTATCGGTACATTTTAATTTAACTCACATAAATAAATACTTGCCAATTGAAACATCCATTTAATTACCGGTATATAAGTTTTCTTCAGAAAATACTTCAAGTTTGAATCTGCAGACTCTTCATCTCAAGAATCACTTAAGATGACACCATAGTGACAAAGGGACCTAAAAACGGAGAGTGGTACTAGGCTCTATTGACCTATCAAAGACCCTGACTCGAATCACAATGAATGAGAGTTCAATGGGCAATTATAAAATTATGAACCAGAAGTTATGGAACAAAGGGAAAAGATATGATCATCAAACTATAATCACTAGGAGATTGTTTGTTCACATTATCAATGTGGTAGTATCAGGCATGTTGGGTTACTGTTGGAGTTAGGAATCTATTTTATTGTGTGACAAAAATGTGTGTTTAAAAACATTGTTCAGAATAAAGAGCAGTAACTCACTGGAGTGTTGTTTACCATGATTTATTAAGTGTTGGTGGCAAGTTGTGGTAATTACCCTAGACTCTTGTGAGGAGAGTGCTGTGTGAAGGTGTTACCCTAGACTCTTGTGAGGAGAGTGCTGTGTGAAGGTGTTACCCTAGACTCTTGTGAGGAGAGTGCTGTGTGAAGGTGTTACCCTAGACTCTTGTGAGGAGAGTGCTGTGTGAAGGTGTTACCCTAGACTCTTGTGAGGAGAGTGCTGTGTGAAGGTGTTACCCTAGACTCTTGTGAGGAGAGTGCTGTGTGAAGGTGTTACCCTAGACTCTTGTGAGGAGAGTGCTGTGTGAAGGTGTTACCCTAGACTCTTGTGAGGAGAGTGCTGTGTGAAGGTGTTACCCTAGACTCTTGTGAGGAGAATGCTGTGTGAAGGTGTCAACCCCAAGACTCTTGTGAGAAGAGTGCTGTGTGAAGGTGTTACCCAAGATTTGTGAGGAGTGTGCTGTGTGAAGGTGTCAACCCCTAGACTCTTGTGAGGAGAGTGCTGTGTGAAGGTGTTACCCTAGACTCTTGTGAGGAGAGTGCTGTGTGAAGGTGTTTACCCCAAGACTCTTGTGAGAAGAGTGCTGTGTGAAGGTGTTACCCAAGATTTCTGAGGAGTGTGCTGTGTGAAGGTGTCAACCCCTAGATAGGGGAGAGCCCTGAACCCAGCAATTAAACACACACTTACTAATCTGATGAAAGAACACAGAGATTCACTTCAAATAAATAGTTTATTCCAATAAAAGCTTTTTATTAAAATTTACATTCCTTTATATAACTTTTGTAATAATCATGTGTATATACCCAATAAGTGTATACAATAAATGGAATGAAATAATTAGAATGTAAGACATGGAATGTGTTCAGTTGACTTAAGTCTGAAAACTTACAACACAAATAAATGGCGGAATAAAAAGAGCACACAAGGAAGGAAATCTGAAATTTTGACAAAATTTATTAGGAAGAAATAGTAAAAGCTGTGGAAAATGCACTAAAGACTTTGGCCAAAGTCAGAATGTTTATCTTGGGATATGTATTTTTCCTTTCATAAGATGATAAAAATGAAGCTAACCAGCTCCTTATACTGACATTACACCCAGTTCACTCGATACTTGGCTCCTCTACCTAATGTGCCGCCGACCCAATGTCTTGTTGCGTACTATAACAGTGTTGAGAGTTCAGCCGGCGCCTAACAGGCAGCAGTGAAATTTCTCTCATATTTTCTCACTTTTTAAAATGTTTCCTTCAAATTTTATCAAAGGATATTGGATATTTTTGGATCTGAAAGTTTTTTGGACTGTTAAGAAGCTGAACTTTTTCCCTCATAACAAACTCAATCGTGTTGCAATGTGTAATTTCTTGACAGGTCGATGTGGAACAATTTTTTCGGGCTTCGGGAGCATTAACACTTTGATCGTGGGCCCTTAATATCTCCTGGAGCACTATAAATATACTACACAAGCCACTTAGGAACAACTCTCTAGAGAGACGAACAACTCTCTAGAAAGATGTCTTGTCTTCTACGGTGCTCAAGCTGTAAGATAGTTAGCTAAGATTGCTGTGTTCAAATAATAATTCCGTGAAACTTATAATTCCATAAGATAAATTTTCATGATGTTAAAAATTATGTGACCCAGACTCAAAGTGGAAACAATAATATGATAACTCCTGCAAGTAAACATAGAAACATTTCACGGGTAACAGACCATGAGATTAAAACCATTTCTCCGCTTTTATTCATGCTTGTTGATAATTGGATGTCAAGAAAAGAAGTAATACAGTTTTAATTATGAGACTGAGTTTTTTTTGACACATGATGGCTGGCATTTGCTCCCGTTTAAAATACTTATAAAAATTTTTAAATAAATTAAATTTGTTGTGCTTTATTTGATTAGCTAAAAAAAAAATAGGTTCAATGTCATCAAAATATATCATCTTTTCTTTGGATCTATAAAAAAATATTTTGTATCTGAACCTTATCTTATCTTTTAATAATATCATGACAGGTAAATATCAGCTGAAATTGTTCATTATCATTTCTTTAAATGTAATATTATTAAACTTAAGAAAACAAGTTCAAGATTGAATTCTGCTATATAAAAAATTCCTTGAACTAAATGTAAACGAAACCTACAAGTATGGCAGACATCAATGAAACATTTCTTATAATATATAAAATTCTCATAAAATACATACAAAGAAACAATGAATAGATAAAAAAGCAACATTTTAAGTGTAAACTTGTTGACTAGTTAAAAGTGTCACTTTAAATCTATGAAATCAAAAACAATTCAACTCCAATAGTTAGTAAGGTTGAAATATTTGTTTCTATTTTTTTTTTTGTAATTAATTTTATAAAGCGATTTTTGTTAGTCAGTATCTAAATAATGAAAGTCCAATTATCTAAGTCAGTGGTTCTCAACCTTCCTAATGCCATGACCCTTTAATACAGTTACCAACCACAAAATTATTTTCGTTGCTACATCATAACTGTAAAGTATATGTGTTTTCTGATTGTCTTAGGCGGCCCCTGGGAAAGAGTCGTGCGGCCCCCAAAGGGGTTGCGACCCACAGGTTGAGAACCGCTGATCTAAGTGAAGACTTTCAATTTGACAGGAGTGTTTCCTACAAAAGCAATTGATACTGACTTGAAAAGTTAGAGTTTTGATTAGATTTAATAATTGAATGTATCAACTGACGTAACTTTAGTGTTATTTTTATTGCATGGGACAAAAATAAATAAAATCAATCAATCTAAAACATCCAATAATTGTCATTATTTACATGAATTAAAACATGATATGTCAAGTAAGTATTTGCAAATGTTTGTTTTGATTGGCTTCCATTGGACATTGCATAGATCTGAACCATTTTTGCCTATGTACAAAAATATCAAACAAAAATATTTGTTGTTCCCAGTATATATGAATAAGTACATTCATGGATAAGACAACCCACACACCTTAAGTCAGTAATTAAATAATCTCCTATCTTATTTTATCATTTATAAATTGTTTCTTGTCATTAAAACATATAAAAATACTTCACATTTAAGCCATACAAGTTCTTTATATTTAAAAGGAATTTATTTATTTAACAGAATTTTACCCAAGAAATAAAGTGACTGATTTTGTAAGTACCGGTAGTGAAACTAAATGTTTTGGGCAGTTCAATTGATGCTATCCCAAAAGTAATTGTTCGGTCAGTTGGCGCTTTACAGAGTAAAAAAGACTTTTGTAAAATACATTTGTCTACTTTAAACACATAAAGTAATGTTAAGGACAAAAAGAAATTTCTGTTATGCATACATAAAATTAAATTAAATTAAGTTGTTGCAGAATTAGATTATAAAGTAAACTATAGTTTTTCTGCATAAGGCATTTTCTGATAAAAACTGAGTTATACATTTTTAAGTTTTAAAATAGAAAAAAGAAATTAATAAATTCTTTTATAGAAAAGTGAAAATTAGAGCATGCTCCATTAAAAGGTTATAGTTCATTCAAAGGTTATAGTTCGTATCAGTGATGAAGAGCTTTTCCTACCAGTACTACCAGTAGGTTTGTATCAGTAGTAAAGAGCTTTTCCTACCATTTGGACATCTGTTCTTCTATCTGTGATCTCAGAGCTTTAGCTAGGCAGATGAAAAATGCCTGCAAAAGTAATTTGAATAACACAATGTAAGGAATGGAAAGAAATAACTTTCTTTATATATAAAGTTATTTCTAATTAACACCTGATGTCTCAAAACAACATTGAAGAACCTGTGCATAACACCCCCCCCCCCACTCCACACTTTCCAGAGCATGTATTATCATGACTTTTCTTCTTCCTGTGTGGTTAAACCACTCATCTGACGCAGTTGTTTCACATCCAATTTTTATCATTTTTGCTAAATTTATACAGACTTATTATCAATTTCATCCGGTATCCACCAGACTAGTAAATGGCTACAACTATTTTATTTTATAACACGTGAACTGAGAATGAACCAAAACACAGAATAGAGATCTTTGAAATAAACTGTAACATTTACTGGCTATTTGTACTGACACACAGTCAATAAAACCATGTGTAACATTTACTGGCTATTTGTACTGACACACAGTCAATAAAACCCTGTGTAACATTTACTGGCTATTTGTACTGATACACAGTCAATAAAACCCTGTGTAACATTTACTGGCTATTTGTACTGACACACAGTCAATAAAACCCTGTGTAACAATTACTGGCTATTTGTACTGACACACAGTCAATAAAACCCTGTGTGCTACATCCACAGTAAATAAATATAGGCATTATTTGTTAATTAATGTTAAGTGCTATCTTCAACATCAGTTCTACCTGGGGAATGAAGATGGCAAGAATAGTTCCACCAACAATCCATATATTGCTTTTAATCACCTCTTGAAGACCTTTGAAGCAACCTTGTGTGTAGATGCCAGACTGAAACAAGAACTCAATCAATAATTACACTTTGCTTTTTATCAAAACAAAATGGGCCATCAGAGTAAGCATTATATTGAAAGTTACTTTTGACTACCATCAGAGTAAGCATTATATTGAAAGTTACTTTTGACTACCATCAGAGTAAGCATTATATTGAAAGTTACTTTTGACTACCATCAAAGTAAGCATTATATTGAAAGTTACTTTTGACTACCATCAGAGTAAGCATTATATTGAAAGTTACTTTTGACTACCATCAGAGTAAGCATTATATTGAAAGTTACTTTTGACTACCATCAAAGTAAGCATTATATTGAAAGTTACTTTTGACTACCATCAAAGTAAGCATTATATTGAAAGTTACTTTTGACTACCATCAAAGTAAGCATAGTCTTGACAGTTATTTTCTACTACCATCAAAGTAAGCAATATCATCACAGTTACTTTCTATTAACATTCATCTCCTCACATGATATGTGTGCCAGGAAATTAAATCAAAGCAGCCACAATGACATCAAGAGCTGCCCATATATGTCAACATAAACTCACCCTAGCTGCCCCATATATGTCAACATAAACTCAACCTAGCTGTCCCATATATGTCAACATAAACTCACCCTAGCTGCCCCATATATGTCAACATAAACTCAACCTAGCTGTCCCATATATGTCAACATAAACTCACCCTAGCTGCCCCAAATATGTCAACATAAACTCACCCTAGCTGTCCCAAATATGTCAACATAAACTCACCCTAGCTGTCCCATATATGTCAACATAAACTCACCCTAGCTGCCCCAAATATGTCAACATAAACTCACCCTAGCTGCCCCAAATATGTCAACATAAACTCACCCTGTCAGTTGTTGAAGGACTCAGCATGTTAGCTCCACATCTGTAATTTATTTGATCTCCCTGAAATGTTAACAAAATGTATATAGATGTTCATTTTACACACAGTGTATTGTATAATGACATTATGATTCCAGCCCTTTGATTACACTATATAACTTGTTAGTATATAAAAAGATAGCCACCAGCAGTCTGGATACGTATTTTCATTGTTTTATTATTTCTCAGCTTAAGCTACAGCAGATATTTCCCCTCATGTCAAATGTAATTTTTTACAAACTAATATTTGAGCTTTTTTTTTTTTTTCTGGCATTCGTCCGTCACAATGTGACGATGGGGTGGAATTTGTAGGAGGAAATCCACAAGGCCTGGGATTATTCTTCTAGGATTATAAGCTGGTTCCCAACAGCAAATCGCCTCTCTCCACCCTGCTGGATAGCCCAAGGAAACATCATGTGGATGATACAGCTTGGCATCAGTGACGTCGCAGGAGTTGTGGGAATTTTTCATTGTACCAATGTTATCCGCCTACAGGACTCCATCTCCGGGTTTGAATTCAGAGTTTCCTCCTCTTAGATGAGTGGCCATCCAAGGTTAATGAGTCCTATCCACCCGGGGAGCTGGTGATGTTTTTGCTTGACTGGGCTTTGGTGGGGATTGAAATCCAGACCATCAACTTGAGATTTAAATTCAGTTTAAATCCTCGGCCAGTAGCTTCAGTAACACTTAATTTTCCAGTTATTTCTCTCAACTAGAGCTGACATATTTAAAGCACAGTTTTAGGATCTAATACTCACAGCCTTAATTTTGCAACATGAAAAGGGAACAGTGCAAGCTTCAGGACTTAGGTTGGCAGTTTTATTGCAGTTAAAGTACGGGTTGGCATCCCAGTCCATGTAGCCGTTGTCATCATTGCTTGCTCCACAGCAAGACAGCTAGAAAAAAGACAAGTCAGTCACAACATTTTCTGTCTAAAAACTGATAGTTACTTCCAAAATAATTTGTTATTTTACAAGACTTGATTAGCAGAAATGAAGGCTTAACAGGAATTTCTAAAAGATGAAGAGTTGAAATTTTTGTTTTTCATGGTGAGATGAATTTTTTTAAATCAAAATTAAAGGATCGGGTTTCGTTTTCTATGCAGGGGATAAAACGTATACAGTCAAACAAGAACTTATTCCATTGTAAATCTCATTAACAATTGGTATTTAAACAAAAATTCAGCACTAATATTTTATACATTCTATGAAGTTTTTGTTACAAAACTTACAAGTTCTTGAATGTTATCAATAAATCCTTGCATGTCTGGATCATCCCTGTAGCGTTTAACTGCATCTCGGAATGCTTCTTCTGGGTATAGGCCAATTTTGGCAAAAGCCCCATCCACAAAATAAAACACAAAGATGAAGATGACCAACAAGATTTCCAAAAGTAATAGAATACTGAGAATAATGTAATACTGAAAGAAGAAAAATTTAATTTATTAACAGGTTGCCAGAAAGAATAGTGCATAAAATATCAGTTAGTGGCTGACGGGTTGACAAAGAATCAATAGGTTATAGCGTAATGAAAAAGCAGAATTTTTTAACATTAGTGAAGTAAAATCTGTGTACACTTACTATTCTGAGGAAAATACGTGATTCTCGCAATGCACCACCACAGCCAAAGAAAGCCACCACGAGAATAATAAAACCAGCCAGACAGAGGACACAAGCTGGATCAAAGATGAAGTCGATGAAACTGGTCACAGATTTTGTTTTTCCAGATAGAATGTAAATTCCAACAGCAGCAAATGCAATTCCAACAAGCTGAAAATCAGAATGTCACAGAGATTCTTATCATCACAAATATACTCCATCTTGAAACTTTCAAACTCGCCCAGCATCAAAAGAATATTCCATTACAGATTTCTAAGGCAAAGAATACTTTTAAAAAACAACAAAATTCTTACTATGGGTTTATAATTTATAATTTAACAATAAAATTTCAATAATAAAAATAAGATTCCCTTTTGAAACTAGAATTATTTGTAAATAAAGTAGGCATTTTTTATATAAAACAATATAATATGTAATATTTCTAAAGATTTAATTTTTTTTTTTAAGAAATGTAAAATTAATTAATAATAGATCTGGTATTTCTCATGTTCATCAAATGTTTAAACTTCAAATAAATTACAAGTAAAAAAATTAAAACAACTAAAACTTAGATTAAAATTATTTAATCAATTTAAAAATTAGGATTAAAATTTACTTGGATCCAAGGTTCTGAAAAAACTGAATTAAAATGTAGTTAGACCCAGCCTACATAATATGTCAATATATAAATAATTAAATTACAGTTATGACTTTCGCCTCTAACTTAGTTATAATCAATATTTACTCAAATGAATATCTGCTATAATATCTAATATTACAGTACTACATTGTATAGTACTATATGTCACAAATGGCTGGGACGGGGGTTGACAACAGAGCTCCATTGTTCTTCAGATAATTTATAGGGTGGACGGAAATGGTTTTGATTTTGGGGAGGAAATTGTTAGGCGCATGGAGTAAGGTTAATAGATTCTCGCATCCTTTAGATTGGGGGGATGTTTCTTTACAAAATATTATGTCTCGGGCCATCCAGTCTTCGAGTGATAATTTTATATTAATAGCACTGAGAGGGACAAAAGGCTGTCACTGGTAAATAGTAACTAATAGTATGCTTTTTTTTAGGGGGAGGCGATTTTTATTCAGTGATTTTATTGTTTGTGTTCCTCTGAGACACAGCAATTTTCATGCGTAATGTCTGAGCTCCAGTAAGTAAATTGGGTTTTTTTCTGCAAAAGGAATTTTTTTTAAAAATTGCACTGTTTTACAAATCTTTGTTCTGGGGCTGCACACTACTCAGAAATGGGTCATGAACTGCTCTTTCAACTCTGGCATCTCCGTGCCTGTGAGTCTTTCCCGATGCTGGTACAGGAAGGTATTACTATTTGCTTTGTACTGTGACTGCTGCTTTGTAAGTCATTGTTATAAAATGAACAGTATCTTGTCTGTCAACAGGTTTTTGTACAACGTCATCACTATTCCCATCAGCAAACAATTGAAAAAGGCAATGCACTCTCACTAAGACATAGGACAGTAATATTACAGAAAATGAGAATTTAACTTTTTTTTGTAACACTTGGACTAACCTGATATTTTCTCTAAACACCCGGACCCCTTGTAAAAAAAAATGCACCCAGCCCTAGTTTATTATAAATACAAAAGGTTACCTATTTTACGACATAGCATATTTATTTAAATAATCAGTTAGGGCCTTAGAAAAAAAATGTGTGTTGCAGGCAATTACAAAAATTGCAACCCCTTAATCAAAAATGTTATCAGCCATCTATTTTTACTAGATTTCATGTTTCTAAGAAACTAAATTTCTAATAATTTTGAACAATAAATCTTAATAATGATAATGTGAATTTAATAGTTTTATTACAATTTATAAGTAGCCTAAATTTGCTTGAACTCAAATCTTTAATTGCCAAGTTTGTTAAAGCGTTCATTTTTAGATTTAGAAGTTGATTTCAAGATAAACGTGTTTTCTTGCTCCTGTAGAGTACTTAAAAACAAGTAGGCTACTGAAACCAAAACTCCTTTAAATATTTCATTTAAATGCAAATTTATTTAAGTATCTATTGTTTTGTTTTTTGTTTTTTTTTTGTTGTTTTTTTTAAAGAATTTTGAAATAGAACCTTTCTGTAAATTTCTGAAAGAAAGTTTTCCATTCCTTTTCTTACTTTTATAGGCTAATCAGATAACCATTCATGCTTTCCTGCATTAGTCTTGCATGGGTAACAACCGTAAAACACTTATTCTTTTATACTGATAAAATTTTGTGAGAAAGTGGCATCATATAAAGATATTTTTTCATTTCTTTTTGAAATTGCATTTTATTTTTCTGGAATAAACTGACCCTAGAACTATTACAATGTTGCTGCTCTAGGCCTATATCTCCTCCTATAGTTTGAAATTATGAATGTTTTTTTAATTTTTAGAACAATATTAAATACATATAATAATATAAAGGCCTACTAATTATATATTAAGGTAGAGCTTCAAAATTTGCAGATGAGTAATGACATTGAAATGTATCCCTCAGTATAACTAAGTAGGCTAATACTAGGGTGACCAAATCGTGAGCTGGAAAAAACGGGACACACCCAAGGAGGTTGGGTTGTTGTTTTTTTTCGAGGGGGGGGGGGAATACCCTTCAACTAAAGAGGGGTCCAAGGGCCTCCGCCGGAAACCGTTTTTTTTTTTTTTTTTTTAAATATTTTCTTTTTAATTTTTTTTTGACCTAGAAATCTTTTAGGGGGGGGGGGGAATACCCTTCAACTAAAGTGGGGTCCATGGGCCTCCGCCGGAAACCGTTTTTTTTTTTTTTTTTAAATAATCTCATTTTAACTATTTTGAGACCTAGAAATCTTTTTAACTTTAACTTCACTTTTGTAATTTAATTTAAACTCTGATGCATATTATAAACGAAAAAAAATAATTTTGGAGTGAATACTTATTTATTTATACATATTTTCAAACATAACAAGATCTGATCTATGGCAGGGACACTGTCATTTACGCAGCATCTGCAGAGTGGTGGAGAGGGAACAGTGCAGCCATCACGCAAGCCCACATCACTACTGGCACTGGCTACACAGCTAGCCAAAATATTACTTGAAATTATATTATAAATTAGAAAGTTTGAGTGATTTGAAAATGTATTTGGTTTTAAAAATGGGACATTTAGGCGTCCCGAGAGACTTTTTCGGGACACCGGGTACGATTTTGAAAAAACGGGACAATAACGTTGACTAAATGCTATTCAGACATATTCAGATGTCATTTGTAGTAGTTTATTTCAGTTAAACTGAAGAGTTAGTCCATTCAATTATCTATCATTCGATACCAAATGGTTATCTTACAAACCCAACAATACAATTTTTAAAACTTTTTAATCCCATCCTCTCACTTCTGGTAGCCGGGTCCGAATAGCCACTTGGATTTTTATAATAATACTAAGATTCAAGATTATTGAGACTGTTTTATATTTATACATTTCATTACATTTGTCTAAGTCTAAGTACTCTATATTAATATTTAATTATTTGATTTCGAGTTAGGTAAGGTCAACTTGGTACCGTCAACTTAAGTTTACCTGAAAGCATTTGTGATAATAACACACTACATACAAGAAAGACAAGTGACAAGAAATAAACAACAATGAACTTTTTTGATTTTGTACACAGTACGGTTGACGTTGACGTTGTCCAAGTTATTCTTACTAATCTTACCAAGAAAACAAAATTGGAAAAAAACAGAACATATTTCACAAAAGGATTAACAGCACTGTAATCGGGTGTCTTTCTACGTCTCCTCAAAGAATGTGTTATTCTTTCTTGGATAACGGCAGGTGCTCTGCTTATTCGTCGTTGACTAGTAGATCGGGAAGTTTGTCCCGAAGCCGCCATATTGTTGATAGTGTTGACTAAGCTGAGATCGTGAGGGTTATCCTGCCCTGATCCCTTGAGGGCTCTGCCTAAAGCGGATCCAAACAATTTTTATTGTTCATCCAATCACGCAGTTCCGTTTTCGCCCGTTCGTCACGCAAAACGAGACCCCCTAACATTTCGCCTTTAGAATTACTTGGCTCTCTTCCAAATGTCAGGTTTTCTGGTCACGATGTTATAAATAATATAAATATAAGTAAGCCCTAACTAATGTAAGAGTACGAAGATACTTAAGTGAAGTGAAATTGTGGAGTAAAGAACTACTATGAATCGGACATCCATAAATGAAAATGATGTCACGCAAGGGACGGGGGTGGTAGTCAGGGCCGTCTTAAGAACATAGGCATAGGTGGCCCTGGGCACGGCAATGCACTGGGGCTCCCAGCAACACAACACACTAGGGTCGTTAAAAGGGGGGGGGGCGAAGTAGGGCACTCGCCCCATGCTCAAACAGTGGTGGGGGCCCGCAAACAGTGGTGGGGGGCGCAAATAGTTGTTGCTCCCAACTCACCAAGAGGAATAACATTGTAACATAAGAATAAATAAACTTTCAATAAAGTTGAAATTGGTTCATTCAACTTATTTATACCAAAAAAAAAAAATTCATTCCAGTGCAATGATGGTTTTAAAACAATATCACATATACATTATAATTCATCCCAGGCAGGGCCGTCTTAACAACATAGGAGGCCCTGGGCACAGCTATTCACTGGGGCCCCCTAGCAACACTACACTCCTGGGCCGTGAGAAGGTGGCGAAGGGGGGCACTCACCCCATGCTCAAACAGCTGGGGGGNACGGGGGTGGTAGTCAGGGCGGTCTGAAGAACATAGGCATAGGTGGCCCTGGGCACGGCAAGGAACTGGGGCACCCAGCAACACAAGACACTAGGGTCGTTAAAAGGGGGGGGGCGAAGTAGGGCACTCGCCCCATGCTCAAACAGTGGTGGGGGCCCGCAAACAGTGGTGGGGGGCGCAAATAGTTGTTGCTCCCAACTCACCAAGAGGAATAACATTGTAACATAAGAATAAATAAACTTTCAATAAAGTTGAAATTGGTTCATTCAACTTATTTATACCAAAAAAAAAAAATTCATTCCAGTGCAATGATGGTTTTAAAACAATATCACATATACATTATAATTCATCCCAGGCAGGGCCGTCTTAACAACATAGGAGGCCCTGGGCACAGCTATTCACTGGGGCCCCCTAGCAACACTACACTCCTGGGCCGTGAGAAGGTGGCGAAGGGGGGCACTCACCCCATGCTCAAACAGCTGGGGGGGGGGGCAAACAGTTCCTGCTCTCCACCAACTGGGACACTATGAATTTTAAATCCAATTAAATTCTCAAAATCTTTCAATATTCATTAACAATATTTAAAGCATGATGCCTCTATAAGAGTGAGTCTCCTAGAAACGTGGGGCCCCCTACAAGTGCGGGGCCCTGGGCCAGTGCCCACTGGGCCAATGCCTTAAAGACGGCACTGAGCACTGGGGGTTAGGGGGATGTATGTATTCACCGCACTGGGTGACACAACCCTAATGATGAACATGCGCACAAATATCAGGAGTCAAATATTTAATTTGGTCTTTATTTTTAGTCTCAAAGGATTTATATACAAACTGCTATTCGGTGTTTATGTCTTATAATAAAATATATTTTTATCTCTGAAACGAGAGATGATGTGTGCTAGCGTGTCATAGATGGAGAGTTGTGCTAGCGTGTCATAGATGGAGAGTTGTGCTAGCGTGTCATAGATGGAGAGTTGTGCTAGCGTGTCATAGATGGAGAGTTGTGCTAGCGTGTCATGGAATATAAATATTTTTAACTATTTTTTTTTCCTTCCATGTTATCACCATTTTATTGAGTCATCGAAAGACAGTAACAAGAAAACAGCTAACTGCGATGGGAGAAATTTCAAAAGTGGGGGGGGGGGAAGGGGGGGGATGTAATCGTTTATTAGAAGTCGCAAGTCATCGTCAATGACTTTGTATTTAAAGCACACATAAGTTACCTCTCCTGGGAGGTGTAAAGTAAAGCGTGTTTTCTACAATCTACCGTGGACTCTTGTTGAAATTTGTTGCTATATTTTTAATTTTTATTTTACCTGGCAACATATTCTGTAATCTTTCTTTTGATCCCCAAATAATCTTGCAACTTTTATTCACTACTGCTTCTAAGCCCCTGACTTCCAACTCATCCCTCCCTCCACAACATACACCGCATAAACCTCAAATCTTTCTTTCTGTTTCCGCCGCATTTCAACCATCCGCCATATTGGTTCTCCAACTTTATGCTACCACAACCTCCTTGAGCCCATAATCTCAGCCGCTCCCCTCTCTGTCGAACCCAATTATAAGCATTTTAAGAATACATTATTCACGACCCCCAGTGGTAGTTAACTACACAACCACAAGTAAATTGTAACATATATTTGAACAATTAATCAAAATACAAATGGATAATATTTTATTAATTTAATCACGAGCCGATTTATTTGAATAAACAGGTAGTAAGATTATTTAGCAACAGTTTATTTATCCATCGTCCTCGTTGGTAATATTTCCTAATATGATGGCGGCATTGGCTAAGTGTTGGTAAACTAGACATTGGCTTAGTGTTGGTAAACTAGACATTGGCTTAGTGTTGGTAAACTAGACATTGGCTTAGTGTTGGTAAACTAGACATTGGCTTAGTGTTGGTAAACTAGACATTGGCTTAGTGTTGGTAAACTAGACATTGGAGTGGGTTGGGTTTTTTGTTTGGTTTTTTTCTGGGGGGGGGGGGGCTGACCTCATAATGTGAACGTTTTAAAAACCCAATTAAAGTTTTGTGTGTGATCATTTATATTTATGTCTATGTTAATTTCTAGGTTGAACACATAAAATCTAAATAAATATGCAAAATTCAACGCTATTAAACAGCAAATGTTTATTAGTAGCATTATTAAATTTGGCTTACTATCAAACTAAATATGTTAAGCTCATTTAAAAGATTTTTTTTTTAAATATGTTAAAATTAAACATTTCCATAATTTCCAACGGAGCTGATGGCTAAGTTGTTCTCCCCTAGGTCTGCGGATAGAAAGAAGAAGAAAAAAACGAAGCTATATAATATTGTGACATAATAATTTAGAAAATATGGGTTGGACGATGTTAATTTGAGTTAAGACAGCTTTTACAAAATTAAATAGTCTATAACTTTATGTACCGGTAATTGTAAGTAAAAGAATCTTTTAAGTAGATTATTGAGACACAATTTGTGTGTCAATAAAACAATATACGTTAAGCTTTAATTATGATAATGCAATATACAAGATTAAACGTGTCCGCAAATACCTTCATTGGAACAACAAAAAAATCATAAATATAACATATAATTATAAATTTAAATAATATATTTATATCATATATGTACCTAAAAAATGAACATTAAAAAAAACGAATGGGCACAAGTCCATTTCATGTGATATGTTAAAATCAAGTTACATGTGGTATAATGGTTCAATCTGGTTACATAGTGTGGCATAATGTTACATGTGTTATACTGTTACAATCTAGTTGTATGCGATATAATGTTACCATCTACTTACATGTAATATAATGTTACAATCTACTCACAATCTACGTAAATGTGTTACACTGTTACAATCTAGTTGCTTGTGGTATAATGTTACAATCTGGTTTATTTACATGTAATGTAATGCAACACTCTACTAACATGTGGTATTTCGTGAGTTTGCACCCGTTGGTTCAGGGGCAGCAGACGATGGTGAGCTGCTCTGCTGGACTGGAAGGCGTCGTGATAGTAAGAGTAGTACTCTCCCCTTGGGAACCGTGCTGGGGGGATGTTAGCCTCCCTTTTAGGCCACGGGAAGTAGGGATGGAGGTACATTGACATGGGCGGGTCCTAGGGCATTGGAAAGAAGCATACACTACCATAAGGGTATGGGTAAATCGAGGGTCGGATTTAGCTCATTGGAGACCTTAGGCTAATAGGATTTTGAGACCCCTTGCAAACCTCCCCCCCCCCACACACACACACACTACACGCACTCACAAATAAATAAATGCTAAAACAATAAAGTTATTAAATGCACTTAAACACATTAATTATTAGAATACTGGACAATCTTTTATATCCAACTAGCAAATATTATACCCATGCTCACAACCGGGGGGGGGGGGGTGTAATGAACTTTTATTTATTTATTATAATTATTTTTAACTTTTTTTTTTTCTT
>CAXITT010000140.1:1126200-1158892 GCA_964033795.1 Lymnaea stagnalis
TGGTAAACTAGACATTGGCTTAGTGTTGGTAAACTAGACATTGGCTTAGTGTTGGTAAACTAGACATTGGCTTAGTGTTGGTAAACTAGACATTGGCTTAGTGTTGGTAAACTAGACATTGGCTTAGCGTTGGTAAACTAGACATTGGCTTAGTGTTGGTAAACTAGACATTGGCTTAGTGTTAGTAAACTAGATATTGGCTTAGTGTTGGTAAACTAGACATTGGCTTAGTGTTGGTAAACTAGACATTGGCTTAGTGCTGGTAAACTAGACATTGGCTTAGTATTGGTAAACTAGACATTGGCTTAGTGTTGGTAAACTAGACATTGACTAAGTTTTGGTAAACGAGTCATAACTTAATGCCTGGTTTGAAGCCTCTTGACAGAAACTTCATTGACTACGTTCAAATGTATATGGCATATCTTAGCTATGAACATAACAGGTAAACCACTACACAGTCACCTTACACCAAACACAACGATCAGAATGTGGCAAATAGCATTCCACTGTGGGGACTTTGAAAGTAAATGTCACACTGAAGACTAAAGGCAACAACTGTTGGTACAAATCTTTAAACTTTGGTTTTAATCCATTTTTTGCCGAATAAGTCCTACTACAGCAACTGGATTAGTTATAAAAATGGGGTTTTAACGCGGCCCGTGACCTCCATCACAATAAATGTCTCGAATGACTGTACCAAACGGATCATTTTGATAATCCCCTTAAACGTCTTGCTCTTATCGAGCAAGTGTTTTAGTAGATCTCGTGTCCCCCCCTTTATGGGGGGGGGGGGGGGGGGAGAGGGTGATGGTCATAACTTGTACTTCAAAGTAAGGAACACAGTTTGAACACTGCCCAAACCTATCCCACTAATCTTCTATTTACCTTTAACGCGATTGACAGATACCTTTATTCATCTCATAGTATTGCCTGATGACAAAACAATCTATCAAATTTTCAGCCACACCCTTAAAAATTAATTTTTTTCTGTTTTTCAAGGGGAAGATGAAGAAAATATAATTTCACGAAATAAAATTCCTGATGAATGCGCTAAATGAGATTCTTATATATTTATTTATTTATATATTTAGCAAATGCGTTTGGTGCATATTATTTTCTTTTGTTTTTTCTGAAATGGTGAAACAAATCTACGGTGTAAAAGCGTGTGGGTGTTTAGAATATATTATAGTTCTGGGTGTTATGTGCGGTTTGTGAGCCTTGGGAGGGAGCATTAATTGGGATTCTTATAAAGTCGGTTACTTGTATGCATGTTTTGTCTAATTTACAGCCCCCCCCCCTCCAATACTACATTTTATAAAGGATTTATAGAAAAAAAAAACTTTGTATTTAAGGGGTTCTTTAATGATTTGTGAGCAGTGGCGGACGAGGCAAGTTTTGTGCTATAGGCTAGAGACACGCGAATGCCGTCCCCACTGAATATCTTGACTCTCTCTCTCTCTCTCTCTCTCTGCAAATTCCGGCCTTAGTCAGTTGTGTCCTATAGGAAAGAACACAGTCTAAGGAAATCATTGATACCACCGTAACTAAGGACATCATTGATACCACTGCAGCTAAGGACATCAGGGATAGCACTGTAACTTAGGACATCAGGGATAGCACCGTAGCTAAGGACGTCATTGATACCACTGTAGCTAAGGACATCAGGGATAGCACCGTAGCTAAGGACATCAGGGATAGCACCGTAGCTAAGGACGTCATTGATACCACTGTAGCTAAGGACATCAGGGATAGCAATGTAACTTAGGACAACAGGGATAGCACTGTAACTTAGGACATCAGGGATAGCACCGTAGCTAAGGACGTCATTGATACCACTGTAGCTAAGGACAACAGGGATAGCACTGTAACTTAGGACATCAGGGATAGCACCGTAGCTAAGGAAGTCTTTGATACCACTGTAGCTAAGGACATCAGGGATAGCACTGTAACTTAGGACAACAGGGATAGCACTGTAACTTAGGACAACAGGGAAAGCACTGTAACTAAGGACATCACTGATGGCTCTGTAGCTAAGACCATCAGTGATAGCACCGCAGCTTAGGGCATCAGTGAGAGGACTATATTTAGTGACATCGTGGATACTATTGTAGTTAAGGACATCAGTGATGATAGCACTGCAGCTTAGGCCATCAGTGATAGCACTGTAGCTAGGGGCATCATGGATACTATTGCAGCAAAGGATATCAGTGATAGTACAGTTGCTTTCCAAAAATAGCACCCCCCCCCTTCCCTGACTTTTGTGTGTGCATCCTATAGATAGTTTTTTGCGACAAACACTTGGGCAACTGTGAATGATATGGCTAAAATTATTTTAAAACTCATTGTGGGGATGAAAAGATATTATACGTCTATTCATTGGTGTCAAAACAGTCCACTGAAAAATGACCGCAATCAACAGCAGAACGAACGATGAAATTTAATGAATGATCAATGCAAGAAATAAATTTCGCGACTTATTTTGCCATGAGTGTTTTGAGGTTAATATTAAGCTCAGTAGTGAAACAATGTATCACTAAATCAGACTCAGACCTGCTTTCTCCCGCGCAATCGTTTGGTATATATTTCGTTTATTATCTAGAGCCTTCGCGTTTTACTGAATCCCTTCCCTTAACCGTTGACCTAGGCATATAACTAATAATCTGAGCTCACACCACCAATTCACTCAACGAAGCAGACGCGATCAAACACTATAATGTGAACGACCGTGCCAACCAGCCTCTGTTGACCCTGTATTCTTTTTTTTCCCCCAGCCGTTCACCAGGTGAGCACTGCACGAGAACGCTCAATCTTAAATAGTCACGTTTGTAAGCAAACAAAAAATATGGTTCCACCAGGTGGACACGTGATTTGAGAGTAAGTCTTGAATAAAATAGCAAAGGTTTAATATGGGAACATTTGCGACGTTTAGCCGACGTGAAAAAAATTATATGAAAGCTTCAATCAGTGAATATTCGAATGTAATATTTGAAAAGCTACTAATTACTTATCTAAATTAATATGACAGAGTAATATACAAAAGGTATATGCGGTGCCGTCTTAAGGGGGCCTCACGCTACTAGGGGGCCTCACGCTTCTAGGGGTCCTCACGCTTCTAGGGGGCCTCATGCTTCTAGGGGACCTCATTCTTCTAGGGGGCTTCACGCTTCTAGGGGGCCTCATTCTTCTAGGGGGCCTCATGCTTTCAATTTTTTTGTGTGCAAAGTTTTACAGCTCACATACACAAATACACACTTTCATTATGGAAATTTGCTGCGCGATACCCAAAACTGCTGCGCGGCGTCTGTGAGATGGCTGCGCGGCCCCTCAGCCGCGCAGCCTAAAGGGAACATTGATTACCTCCCCTTAATATTGGTGCCAGAGGTGATTGGCCCTGTCGCCCCCTCCTTCACACGTCCCTGGGTATATAGAGGGTTAGTGACCTCAGTGCATTGCTGTGCCCAGGGCTTCAGCTGCTGTAAAGACGGCCCTGGGTATAAGCTTCATACATCAACTTAACGCAACGCTAAAGAGTGTCTAACTATTACAAACAACTAAAAATTCAGTAGGGCTATATCTCCACGAAATACCTGTTGTAGGTTCCTCTGATGGCCATTTCTTTTCAGCTCGGGTAGCGCTGTAGGAAGAGTTCCTATTGGATGACCGATGCATGCTTTTTCCTGGTGTTTCCGGCGTAAATAATCTGACCAAACATCCTCACCTTCCAACCTAACGAACGCAAACGTCGAGTCCATACATAATTAGGGTGAAAAATCGCTCTCTTCTCGCGTTGATGATTATTCACCATATGATCTGATAGATGGCATCATTTGTCATATGATCTGATAGATGGCATCATTTATCATATGATCTGATAGATGGCATCATTTATCATATGAGCTGATACATGGCATCATTTATCATATGATCTGATAGATGGCATCATTTATCATATGATCTGATAGATGGCATCATTTATCATATGATCTGATAGATGGCATCATTCATCATATGAGCTGATAGATGGCATCATTCATCATATGAGCTGATAGATGGCATCATTTATCATATGATCTGATAGATGGCATCATTCATCATATGATCTGATAGATGGCATCATTCATCATATGAGCTGATAGATGGCATCATTCATCATATGAGCTGATAGATGGCATCATTCATCATATGATCTGATAGATGGCATCATTTATCATATGATCTGATAGATGGCATCATTCATCATATGAGCTGATAGATGGCATCATTCATCATATGATCTGATAGATGGCATCATTCATCATATGAGCTGATAGATGGCATCATTCATCATATGAGCTGATAGATGGCATCATTCATCATATGAGCTGATAGATGGCATCATTCATCATATGAGCTGATAGATGGCATCATTCATCATATGATCTGATAGATGGCATCATTCATCATATGAGCTGATAGATGGCATCATTTATCATATGATCTGATAGATGGCATCATTTATCATATGATCTGATAGATGGCATCATTCATCATATGATCTGATAGATGGCATCATTCATCATATGAGCTGATAGATGGCATCATTCATCATATGATCTGATAGATGGCATCATTTATCATATGATCTGATAGATGGCATCATTCATCATATGATCTGATAGATGGCATCATTTATCATATGATCTGATAGATGGCATCATTCATCATATGAGCTGATAGATGGCATCATTCATCATATGATCTGATAGATGGCATCATTCATCATATGAGCTGATAGATGGCATCATTCATCATATGATCTGATAGATGGCATCATTCATCATATGAGCTGATAGATGGCATCATTCATCATATGATCTGATAGATGGCATCATTCATCATATGATCTGATAGATGGCATCATTCATCATATGATTTGATATATGCCATTATTTAACCCAGTGCTGCTGCGACTGAGCGCTTCCTTATCACTTGCACCCTTCCAACATCTCAAAATGTGACAGTGATGGCAATGAAACAGTTGCAAAAGGAGCGTTAAAAATGTCAATTTTGCGCAACTAGTATTTTCAAAGAACTGGAATTGCCACCCCCATCCCCACACATGCACACCCTAGGAACGTAACTACATTTATTTATTTATTTAGTCATTTTTATATAGCGCTTACCTTAAAGCTCTAAGCGCTTTACAATTATTAAAAACATGTAAACTAACTAAATTAAAAATGAGACACTAGGATAGTAGTACATAAGACAAGGGTAGGTGGTACTTGGGTGCATGGGTGAGGTCAAGCTTTGTACCAATTGCTAAAAATGTATAATTTTCTCTAATTGCTAATTTTTATGTGAAGCGAAATGAGCCTAGCCCTAGGCTGGGAGGGGGGGGGTATACTGAGCTATATAAAACCACCTTAATAATAATAATAATAATAATAATAATAATAATAATAATAATAATAATAATTTAAGCGATATTTAAAATTTTGTGGCACTGTTTTTTGAACTTTTATTCACAATTTTTTAAAAAAGTTAATTATCGGTATGCGTATGCATTATTAATAAGTTAATTATTGGTAGGCTATATGTCCACCTCTAAATTGACAGTATTATATACAGGACAACGAACCAACAATTGCCGTTATCTTTCAAGAAGGCCACGTGTCTGAACTGATGCCAATCCGGATAAACAGGAAAGTTGTGTGTTGGACTGGTCCACAGAATTGACCTGTCCAGATGTAAAACAAACCAGAACATTGCCATCATGCTGAAACTGGGGACAGAGCGTCTTAATGTTCGTGGAACGAAGCAAATACATTGTACAAGGAACACTCGTAGGCAAAGCTTTAGATGAAAGAAAAAACATCACATTTTATGGCGGAGATGTGTAGAAATGATACGTGATTCGGTTTAACTGTAACTGTTGAATGGTAGGCTACCTGTAAAATCCACATTCTTCTTTATCGTTCTCACGTAAGTCCAAGGGTTTAGGAACCTTTTCTAAACTGGAGAATCTACTGACTGCCATCGGCAGCCGGTCATTCACAAAGTCGTCACGCAAAACGAACGTTTGTTTACATTAATGTAAACATTCCCACTCCAAGATTGCGTGGGTTATACGTGCATGGTGGTTTTTGTACGATGGAAAGAGATCGCTAACAATAGACGTTGACGTAGTACCCCCAAAAATGGCGCCTAGCAGATGGATTAGAGAATAAACCTGAGGGAACTACTCTCTTTCTCCGGTCAACACGAGCAGATAGATTTTAAATGAAGCAGGATCTGAAGGACACTTTATTCCAACTTTGTGAGACCGGGCGGTTGAAAGGGAAAATGGAAGACATGGAAACAATTAAGGTCCAATTTCCTTGAGACGGATGGATGCACTAATGCTCAAAATCAGGAGCCTTTCACGTACTGGGAAGTAGTCCGTTACCCTTTTTGTGGATGCAACAAAGTTACTTAAAAGGCTATAGCGAAATGATTGCATAGGAACAATCACCTTAAGTGTGTACAATCTCATTAATAATGAAAAGTCTCCTTCCGTTATGTACATTCTCCTTCAGTGTGTACACTATGCTTCATGATATAGTCTCCTTCAATGTGTACACTATCCTTCATGATATAGTCTCCTTCAGTGTGTACACTATCCTTCATGATATAGTCTCCTTCAGTGTGTACACTATCCTTCATGACATTGTCTCCTTCAGTGTGTGCACTATCCTTCATGACATAGTCTCCTTCAGTGTGTACACTATCCTTCATGATATAGTCTCCTTCAGTGTGTACACTATCCTTCATGATATAGTCTC
Source organism: Lymnaea stagnalis (assembly GCA_964033795.1). Classification (NCBI taxonomy): domain Eukaryota; kingdom Metazoa; phylum Mollusca; class Gastropoda; family Lymnaeidae; genus Lymnaea; species Lymnaea stagnalis. Next base: position 1,133,004 of record CAXITT010000140.1, read on the forward strand.
CTTCAGTGTGTACACTATCCTTCATGATATAGCCTCCTTCAGTGTGTACACTATCCTTTCATGATATAGTCTCCTTCAGTGTGTACACTATCCTTCATGATATAGTCTCCTTCAGTGTGTACACTATCCTTCATGATATAGTCTCCTTCAGTGTGTACACTATCCTTCATGATATAGCCTCCTTCAGTGTTTACACTATCCTTTCATGATATAGTCTCCTTCAGTGTGTACACTATCCTTCATGATATAGTCTCCTTCAGTGTGTACACTATCCTTCATGATATAGCCTCCTTCAGTGTGTACACTATCCTTCATGATATAGTCTCCTTCAGTGTGTACACTATCCTTCATGATATAGTCTCCTTCAGTATGTACACTATCCTTCATGATATAGTCTCCTTCAGTGTGTACACTATCCTTCAGTGTGTACACTATCCTTCATGATATAGTCTCCTTCAGTGTGTACACTATCCTTCATGATATAGCCTCCTTCAGTATGTACACTATCCTTCATGATATAGCCTCCTTCAGTGTGTACACTATCCTTCATGATATAGTCTCCTTCAGTATGTACACTATCCTTCATGATTTAGTCTCCTTCAGTGTGTACACTATCCTTCATGATATAGTCTCCTTCAGTGTGTACACTATCCTTCATGATATAGTCTCCTTCAGTATGTACACTATCCTTCATGATATAGTCTCCTTCAGTGTGTACACTATCCTTCATGATATAGTCTCCTTCAGTGTGTACACTATCCTTCATGATAGTCTCCTTCAGTGTGTACACTATCCTTCATGATATAGTCTCCTTCAGTGTGTACACTATCCTTCATGATATAGTCTCCTTCAGTGTGTACACTATCCTTCATTGAGCATTTCAAAGCACCCTGTTATCATGTGTCCTAACTTCTACTTAACTCCCTTGCGCATGTATTTATGGGTCCGAACATACATCTCCTTAACACATGTAATCATGAGTCCTAACATATAGCCTACCGCCCTAGAACATGTAATCATGGGTCCTACCATATAGCCTACCGCCCTAGAACATGTAATCATGGGTCCTAACATATACCGCCCTAGAACATGTAATCATGGGTCCTAACATATACCACCCTATAACATGTAATCATGGGTCCTTAACATATACCGCCCTAGCACATGTAATTTATAGGTATAGGTCCTAACCTAAACCTCCACAGAACATGCAATGACGGTCTGCAGCCTATGTCACTCTAGCCAATGCAACCTGTGACTGCCTCACCAACTTTTACCAAATGTACTGTTGACCACTTAAAGGGGCAGATTTTATACAAGGTACACCCCTCTTGTTCTTGCTCTATCTCAGCGCCCCAGGTGTGAAAGAAATGACCCATCTACATAATTATATCAAATTAATTTAAAAGCTTTTATGTATGGTGTTATGAAATGATATAGAATTAGTGGCCAAGCACTTATGATCCAAGTCTTCCTGCAGACCAAAATGCAAACAATGTAACCACATAATAATGTGATATAAGAAGAAGAAAAGTCTTAAAAGTTTTCTATATAATTTTTAATTATTGCTGGTACAGAAATAAATATCCATCTTCATTCATTGTTGTAGTCTTGTTTACTATAATAATATTTCCATAAGATACCATTTATAAAGAGCTTCATTTAATAATAAACTTTTATAGTAAATAGTAAACTTGAAGTTTAAACTTAAAGAGAAACAAGCATTTCCACATTAACTCCTTCTGTTGACTGTTGACCAAGAACTAAAGCTCCTTTCTGAGTGGAAACAACATTAAACTCCATCAAACAATCAATTACCAAACAATAATATTCATTTTTATTATAATTTATTTGTTACAGTTAAGTATAGTCAAAAATCACAAAATAAGATTTATCATAGAAAAGAATATCAAATTTGTTTACTTTAGAAATGTCATATGTAAAGATACAACACACCATTGTGGTAACACAGTCATAATGGATTTCTTTAAAATATTGCAGCAGAGTAATGTTACTTATAAAATTATTCTCAGTTCACAAATATTGAGCCTATTTAGATAAATTCAAATACATTTTTACTGTCTCCATGACAATCAGGGGAAAAAAAGGGAGACAATCATTTGAATTTTACTTTCTTTCTGTTGTTATCAATAAAACTACAATTTAAAAAAAAGTTATGAAGTTTTAAAATGAGTTAAAAAATTAGAGTTAACAGCAAGTTACATCTTGAGAAAAATGAAATCATCAAGAGAAAGTGTGTTTTTTTAGGACGAAAGCTTCAGATGACTTGATATATAACGCAGTGTGAATAAGGTCTATCGGACTATCTAAAATTGTATATTCTTGATCTTAAAGTAATTCTCACATCATGCCTGACTTATTCAATGTAAACAAGTGGAAGTTAACACTAGTTTAAGGTGTCCATGTTGCAAGGTAAATGTATTCTTGAGTAGTAGTGTAGGAATATGCATCAACTTGAGCAAAACAGAATAACGGAAATAATAATGTGAAACAAGTTGAAAAAGTGACCAAGTTTAAAGCAACATAAATCAAAACAAGAAACAGACACTTTTCTGGGGGGCATAAGAATACTTAAAATCACAGACATGCCACAGCCTAATATCTTCTGTATGTTTGTAACACAGTGTATGTGGATCTAATATGTGTGTTTTCAAGTCAATATAAATAGATCTAGTAGGTATGTTTACAACTCAAAATAAATAAACCTAATATGTACATTTACAATTCAATGTAAATGGATCTAATATGTATGTTTACAACTCAGTATAAATGGATCCAGGGACATCTGTGAGTGGAGGGAGAGTAAAAATCCCCCCCCCCTTACCGGCTATTGAACAGCTTTTGAATTTCTCAAATTAACAACATAAATATTTGAAAGGAAAAAATACAAATACTCAATGTTTTAGCATAGTGACAAAACTACAAAGGAGAAAAAAAATTGTTCCCCAGGCATTTGTTGTTATTCTGGGTAACGTTGGGGATTGATATCAATTCCAAGAGTTCATAAATAATAAATTTTTTAACACACACCCACCAATCCACTCACCAGAAAGTTGAATTTAAAGAATTAAAACTCAGAAAAAATTATAATATGCATACTAAAATTCAATATTTTATCAATCAATGGATTTGATAATTGATTTGCTGAAAAATGTGAAGAATTATTGAGCTATTATAAATTGTAATCGTTTGTTATCAGCGTTATTATTGAATAGTCAACAATGTACGAACAACCGTTTAATCTTAAATGTTTTTATTACTAATAAATTATCCTAGGTTAACAAAGAACTCTTGAATTTAAATACCAATGGCATTGTCACTGTATTTGGTATAAATGATCAAAGATCCTAATTAACTTAAAGCAATATACCATTTATTTGTTCCTTATCCATATAGAAACCAGTTAGAGATACCATTAGTTAAACTTAGAAATATGTTCAACTAAATATGATTGAAGGATTTCATTATGTATTTTCTTTGTCTAAACAAAAATCAAAATTATTTTTAAAAATGACAATATAAAATTTCAAGGACAATATTTCAAGAAAACCTTTACATTGGGGTGGGCAACCTGTGGACCATGTACATCCCAGTGACATGCTTAATCCAGCCCTCAAGACTTTCTGGGAACTTGATTAATGTTATTGTTAACTGTACTATTTGTGAATGATTACCTGTAAAAGCCTTTGAAAATTAATCTCCATGCATGAAATTGTTCAACTGTAATAGTAATAATAAATGAAAATTACAAAATTATCCCACTGCTTATTTTTTAACCAAACAAATAGTGAATTTTTAAAGCCCATCTTCAAGGATTTCTTGCAGCCCTTTACACAAAAAAATGGTTGCCCACCCCTGATTTCAACAATATATTAATTTATTTTTTTTTAACACAAAAAAGTACCAGTTGATAATTGCAGTTAACTGTGTTAATGCTAAATGAGATTCCTTTAAATTGTGTGAACTTAAATGCCATCAAAGCTTTACATTTTAATGTCAAATGTCTTAGTACCATCAAATACTTTATACTATACATTATTTACATATATAAAATTATATAACATGACTAGAAAAAGGTTGTTCAACATAATATCACATATATTTTGTAAACATTCCTTATTTTACACTTGACACTACAGCTATTTACAGGTTTAATAATGCACCTTGAATGAGTTACGTTTCTTTTAGGCCATAAGTAAATGACTAACTCTGGGGCTATTTTGATCATTTTACAATAGTCTTGCCTTGGTAAATATACTTTAAATTATGCATTGGAAAGCACCATTCAAATGGAAGAAACACAAGCTTTAAACCTGAAAATTTCAATCAATATTATGTTTTTATTGTGCCAAATTATATTGATATCAGAAAAAACATTGTAAAATGTTTGCTGCATATGGACTGGTGTAAAACCATATTTATTTTACATGGATTATTTGATTTTAAATACAACAGAATGTAACAAAAATAATAATACTTTTGTGAACTGTAAATATTAAAATATATATACAAAAAAAAATAAAAATTTAAAAAGACTTCCAAAATAAAATAAAATATACCAAGCTTTGAATAAATTAGAACTGTAATAAATCATTTATAGTGGTTATAAAAATAATGAACTAAATATTGTCCATACTAAAAAAACTAAAGGCTTTATGTTAAAGGAAATTTTCCCCATACTCTGAAACTTTTTATTTCATTTTGAAAGCATTCATAAAACAAAAATTTCACTACAACTGACACTTTTGGCCTTTTACTTATGATTAATTTTTATAAATCAAGTCTTGGTTTTTATAAGAATTCAAAACTCTAAAGAAATGGAGGGAAAAAAATCTTTTAGGACTTTTGTTACAATTGCTAATATATGTAGTGGTTAATTGTGTGTTTTAGATGAGTTCAAGAATGATGGCAATAGTGAGTTAACAAAATGTGGGAGATGGAGGCAAAATAAATTTCCAGCATTATCTATGAGGTAGTTGGTTAAAAGAGAGAATCTTTCTATGTTTTTAGAAAAATTAACCGGTTACGTGACAGCTACTAAGTAGCATTTTGAAATTTTGTAACAAAACTTTAACGTTAAGTCTAGAAAATGATAGGATTAAATAATCCTCATCTAAATTTGGGGGTCGAAAAATCCAAAGCAGCTGAACAAAAATTGTTTTTTTTAATATTAAGGCTGCCTGCAAGGTATGTGTATTGAAGGTCTGATATGAAATCACCAATGTAGAGAAAATATCAAAACCATTTATAAATCCTTAAAACAATAATTCATTTAGTTTATTTTTTAAACAACAAACTAAGACTTATGAGCTTTATTGAGCACCATCTTTTATTAAATTATATTTATTTTTTTTTTAAATCACTAGACATAAGACTGGAGATTTTAATCCACCAATTTTTGCTGCTTTTAAGCAATATGAGTAGAAATATTTTTTTTCAAATTTTAATTTTTTTTAAAAATGTTCCGAATGTGGCGTAATATAATCATTCCTATTAATCAATGGATAAAAGTGATGTTTCCGTTGTTTTCCTTTTCCAACAAGAAATTGTTCTTATGTAAAATGATAATGGCATTAATTCAACTGAAAGATTTAAATAGTCACAATCAAATATAGCAGCTAATAAATGTAAAAGGATTTAAAAGGAAAAGAAAACAAAGAACTGGAGATATTTAAATATGAAGAGTTCTTGCTTTAAAAAAAATGAAATAATGATTTAGTTTATTTGATTCCTCTGAGTTATAGTCATGTCTACACTTAAACTTAGTGAACGTAACATTTTTGGACAAGTCCAGAATATATAAAAAAAGAATGTTTACATATATATTCCACCTTTTTATTATGCTTTAAATTAAATATATCTCTTACCTATAACATTCCATGACCATTACTTTATTGAATTTTTTGAAAGTGCACTGGACACTAAAATAGTTGTTGCTGGGGTCATTCATATCTGACATCCTTGAATATGCTGCATATTTTATAAGGAGATACCATTTGTGTAACAAGTACAAATATTTTCCTTATTGTATTCAATAAAAAATCGTATCATGCTACGCTACCAGTAATTAAAGGTGCAAGTCAAAATTTATTGAAAAGGATATTATTAAAATTTCTAAAAGAAAATAATACTATTGTTATAACCCACATGCTTATTCTTAAATAAAATATCGAATAAATGAATACTGTCATAAAAAGTATTGGAACCGTTTTTTATATTAATAAAATGAAATTTAGGCCTGGTGTGAATTCTCAGGAAATGCTGTTTGTGGAAGTAGCTGAAAGGTTGACATGGAAAGTTGTGAATCTGAAGGGAATCGTACTGGTGCATTGTGAAAACCTCCATGAAAGGAATTACGAGACTGTAAGCTGTTCATATTAGAAGGCATGTAATTCTTATTGTAAGGAAATGAATATCCACCTATTTCTTGTTTATAGTCATGTAGGGAGGACATTTGCACATTAGTGGGCAACTGAACTTCAGAGCGTAACATTGCTGTCATACGATCACTCCGGGCTATATGGATGTCAGACAAACCATAAGAATCCTCTTGCATATTTGAATGATGCAAATGTCCACTATTGTTGGATGGCATATGATTTGGTGATGTAATCAATGATAAACCATAAGGATTTCTAGAGACTCCATATGGGTGAATACCGCCATTGCTAGAAGACAGTGATGGGTACTTTTTTAACATTCCTTGATTGTCATCTGAGTATATTTTTCTACTGTCAACATAATTCTTGTCAGAAAATATAGGGTTGGGACTATCTAGAAATCTTTTTTCAACCATGGAATTATTAGGATACAACTTATCATTGTATGACTCATTAGAAGTATCCATGAAACTCTTATCTTGGATAGAAACATGTGAGCTGTTCATATAATTTTTTTCAGTAAACGAATTGACTAGACTATTTGAAAAATGTTTATCCACAAATGCAGAGGTATTATTTCTTGAATAATTCTTCTCTTGGTAAACATGATTTGGTGTTTCTATAAAAAGTTTCTCTGCATAGGAATTGTTGGATGCACCCGGATAATTTTTTTCAGGGAAAATGGTACCTTGCAGTTTAGGGTAAGTATCTTCCCTAAATGAGTTATTTAGAACAGGAAGAGAATGATCTGTAGACATTCTTTGTTCATATTTTGGATGCTGAGGTAATTGAGCTTTAGATTGTACATGATCACTCTCTTCATGATCAGTTTCTGTTTCTGATCCACTTTCACTATCCTGATACATTTCATGATCAGTTCTGGGATTGCTGGCCTTCATTCCAGCCAATAACTGGTTATCTTGATTGGTGTACATCATCAAGCCACTACGCTTGTGATCACTGATATGTTCTAGTAACACCTTGCGCAATGTGAAACTTTGGCCACAAAGAATGCAAGTATGAGGACGTTCTCCGGTGTGCTCCCGTCGATGAACTGTAAGATGGTGCTTTTGTCCAAATGTTTTACCGCAGTCAGAGCAGGCAAAATCTCCCCCTTCTACTTCAATCACATCTTCATCAGGAATATTATCCCCACCCCGTGAGTCAAGTCCTTCACGTTCATGTCTCATCATATGATTATTCAAGAACAATTGTCCCTTAAACATCTTTCCACATAGCCCACAAAATAAAGGACCCTTCGAAGTAGGAAGTGTTGGATTTGTACTCAACTCTCCTCCCATGTGACTAGCATAGTGTGCACTGAGTACCTCTTCAGATGGAAACATTTTACCACATACTTTACACAGTAAAGGGAGTTGATCTGAGTGACACAACATGTGAGCTTCTAGGTGTGATATTCTACCAAACTCTTTACCACAAACCTGGCAAATTCTACCCGCTCGATCTCTGTGTGCTGCCATATGTCTGTTTTTGTTATTGATGCTTTCAAATATTTTACCACATTCTTCACACTGAAGATTACCTTCTTCTAGGTGACCCATGTGATGTTTAAAAAATTCCATAACCTCAGTGTATGCTTTTCCACATCTTTTACATTCATATTTACCTTCTTTCCTATGTGTCCTCATATGGACTTTCAGCACTGATGCTTGTGAAAAGTCTCTTTCGCATAATCCACATTTATAGGGTCTTTCTCCTGTATGTATTCTTAGATGCACTGACAAAACAGATGCTGACCGAAAATATCTCTCACAAAATTCACACTGCACTTGTTTGTGTACACGTTTGTGCTTCTCCTTCTCATACTGAGTTGGAAAGACTTTATCACAGAGACCACATGGATATTGTACACCTTCAGCACCATGAGTCTTCATATGCTGCTTGAAAGCTATCCACTCTGAATACTGACGTCCACAATCTGAACACTGCAAGTTTTGGTCATGCTTGCTGGTCAGATTGTGGACCATTACATGGGTGTCCAATTTTTTCCTACTTTCAAAAAGCTTGCCACATATGGTACAACAGTGATTCTTTCCAACTTCATGGCTTGCCATATGGTTTCTCAAACGCTGACCAGTATGAAATTGGCGGCCACAAATCTTTTTTAAAAAAAAGAAAAGAAAGAAAGCGTATAAATATAATTTTTAAATATATTTTAATGATAACTTAATCAAATATGATCAGTTTATAAAAGGCATCAGAAAAGAAAGTTATCACTTCAACGGAATAAAAAGATTTTTAAATTGAATAGAACAGCTTCTTCTGACTTACATTACATGCAAATCTCTTTCCTCCTGATTCTGTGTGTTTAGCTTTGAGATGATAAAGGTATGCTCGCCAATTTACACACACCTGTAAATTTGAACAATGAATATGTTTATTCAGAGTATTTTAAATCAATTGTCTCATTTTCCATCTTGGCAACAGCCAACTTTACTGTATTAAAAATTAATGATAAGCCTAAGTAGTTTCAGCATATTTATTATGGGTTGCCTTCAGTGGATGATGACAATAATCTAAAATGTTAGAGCTTTTGCTTTGACAATTATTTTTAAATACCATAAAAGGAAAAAAGTATCCCTATTATTCTACTAACAGAAACATTCAGAATAGTGTATCTATAAATAATTCAAAACGATGAAATGCTACTTTTTATTAAAATAGTAGCATGCCAATAATTGAATTCCTTAAGTTTTCTACAAGTTTTAACAACAGCAAACCATAGTTTAGTACAAGATAATTTTTTTAAAAATGTAACTTACTTTCCCACAGCTTTCACATGTAAATGAGGCTTTTCTATCAGTGTTGTGTACTGGTAAATGATGATCAAGTTTATCTTCAGAGGAAAACATCTTACCACAAGTGTTACAGCAGAAAGGTTTCCCTTTGCTATGTCCTAACATGTGACTATCATAACGGCTGGGTACACGAAAGATCTTTCCACATATTCCACAGGGATAGCTAGGTGGGGGTCTAGAAGATAATGATCTAATACTTGATGTAGAGCCAACAGATGCTTGGGATAATCGTCTAGCACGTTTTGGGGGAGTTGGTGTCACAGTTGGATTGACTACTGTTTGGGGGATTAATTCCTGGGAAGTCAAATGATGTTGGATTCCCCGGTAGATTCCCTGAGTGACATCATTGAATAAATCTTCCATATTTTTTGTTCCATATTTTGAAGTATCACAATTTTCTCCTTTTGGAGCTATATGTTTAATTTGTGTTTTTGATGGCTTTCTCTTTGATCTATTTTTTGACCCAGTTAGATCTTGAGATGTCTGTGTATCTGTAGTGTCACCATCAGCAGAATCTGGGGATCCTTCACCAACTGACACAGCTTCATCCATTGTGTCCATTTTGAGGCCTAACTGATTTAAAATAATAAAGTTACATTTTGTATTTCATGTTTATAACAAAATCATTTTTAACCCATTTAATACGTTTCGCCGCAGTGTGCGTCACCGCGATTTCGGCAGAGTACGTTTAGCCACTCTCTGCGTCACCACTGGTTTGTTTCATTTTATTAGTATTCCAACTTTTCCATTCAACTATTTTATAATATAGCTTATCAATTTTTTATTCAGAAGAGTTCCACTTCCTTTGTGTTGAATTTTAAACCGAATAACCCACGTTTAGTGTATTTTGTGCTCGTTTTTTCCACTTAAAAATTTGTAAACAAAACACAGCTGATTGAAATGGCTGCATCGAATAACAGTGCTAGTTCTAATCGACAAGGATTTCGATCTATGACTGCCGATGAGGCAAGTAAATTGATTTGCTTAGACGATTCAAGTTCAAATGAAGATAAATCTGACAACAGTGATAGTGATAGTGATAGTCTAATGATGCTCAGCACATTGTTGATTATCATGAAAGGGACCGATCTTGTGCATATTGCTCAACTGCAATAAAGCGAGTACGCACACATTTCTATTGTACTGGGTGTGAATCCAAACCCCATCTCCATCCTAAAGGATGCTTCAAGGCCTTTCATTTAAAATAATAACTTCATTTGTGTATATATTTAGTAAATATGTGAAATATGTGTAAATATTTGAGTATAACTATTTTTATTGTTGAATTTTTGAAAAAAAAATTTTAACACGTGTCTTCGGAAAGAAATTCATAACTTTACAATTTCTGGAGCTACTGCAATGAAACTTTCCAGTTGTTTTGGATGTATCACAAGACTCATTTTAAAAAAAATATGAACTTGATTGGATTATTGTTATCTGATTTCTGAGCTGGTGAGTAAAGCAAAACCAAATAAATTTTAAATAATTTTTTACATAAACCTGCAATAATACCCCCAAAAATTTTCTTTGGGTATTTCTTTATCACTTTTTTATACTAGAAACATATTCCTTTTTCAATTACCTACATTTGGATATGCAGCATGATATAATTTTGATAAATAACAAAACAGAGCTTTTCAGTTTAAAATCATCAGGTCAAATAGAATTTTTGTCCCAAAATTTTACTGCGTTCCCTTAAAAAAATGTGACGTATTGAATGGGTTAAGAGCTGACAATAGACATAATTTTAGTTTTATTGAACTTGCACATTTTCTGTCATATTCAAAAGCCACACTAAAAAAATGGTGCAACACATAAAAAGTGTATCTGGTGGTGTTTTTTATATTGTAAATCATTTAACTTTTCCCAACTTTTTTTTCAATATGCAAGTATACTGATTTAGATTTTTAAAAGTAAATGGTTATGTAAACATTCTATATTTATTCCAGCAGCTGTAACTCAACTGGTAAGACTAAAGCTATATTTGCGTAGACAGAAATTTTTAATCCCAAGATGGCCCATGCAAAGTTGGAAAGTTGGATACAATCTTCCCACTTTGCTGATTGAGGTTATTTTTTTTTTACTCATTATTTACCTTCCCCCCATGAATAGCTACCCTACTGACTAAGGAATCCATTTCACCCTGCTTTTTACCAATAGCTGGGGATGTCCCTAGATGAATCTGAAATAAGTACCTCCTGGACAAGTCATCCTTTTATATCTTAAAATCTTGGGTTGATGGTGTAAAATACAATGACTCTGGTATATCCTAAATTAAATTGGTAATTAATTATGGATGAATTTATTACATGTTTGCTCACTTATTTCACTACAAAAGCCACTTTTCAAAATATTAAAACGTTTATTAATCCCATTCAGCTAATTCTAGGTCCAATAATTTGAAATTTTATCACAACACGAAATATATCGATTTGTGGACTGTCATTAATTTTTTAATATGGGGAGGAGATTCCTTGTTTAGTTTTTTGGTGTTTCAGGTTTTCCCCAACTGTGTAGGTTAACGTTATATTTCATGTCAATGATTTGACAGGCCACAAATCTTTATACTGTCTGATCATTTTAAAGAGCAATGTATGGTAAGAAAAGAACTAACAATTAGCCTACAATTACTTGAATATATTTATTGTTTAGCATAAATAACTCATATGACTATGATAAAACAGGCCTAAAACTATTCCAAATAGTTGCCTAGGTCTAAGTTGTGCTGATTAGTGATTAGGTTGGAGTAAATAAACTAAATTATTTAGTAAATACTTAAACTTAAAATAAAATTTTCAGCAGGGTGGACAGGAATAAGCTCTGGGGAGCTTGAAACTTACAGAGTGAAAGAACAGCTCTCCATAAAGATAAATTAAATAACATAAATATAATTATTATTTGGTCACTCTATACAATTAATACAAGCAGTATGATTATCCCAAATGGACTCTCCCAGTGGTTTGACTTTGAGGTGGAATGGGCATGGGGGGTCAGACAGGGAGGTGTTCTATAAGTGTTTAGTTCTATAGTCTATGCCGTTGTCTTAACTTTTTATGGACAATATCAGTCACACGGGATGGAAATCTGAATCCCATGCCCATGTCTACTAAGGCACACTTAAGACTTAAGGCCAAGGAATTGCAATTTGACTATTTGAGTATTTTAATTATACTTTGTAGCCAGATGACCAATTCAATATTCATCCTCAAGACAGGACAATAAGTATAAGTATATTATTACATTGTTAAAAGTAGTATAACTTAGCTAATATAAGTTAACAGCTTCAGTCAAGTCATGTTTAGTCAACTGTTTACTATTACTATTAGTAACTATTACTATTACTACTAAAAACACTGTGTGGATGTGAGTGTACTTTAAATATAATATAAAATATAAATGCTATAATCTAAGATCTATAAACTATATGTGGTGTCCCTTTTTTTTCTAAATAAACTTATCAACTTAATTAATAATTAATACGATTAAAATGATGCACTTTAATTTATTAACATTAATTGCAAGCTTTCACTTTCAGTCTATCACAAATGGGAGACATCATTGTGGTAATTGGAGTTACTGCTGCGGGTTAAGGGTCATGGGATCCCTCTGTTGGCTTTCAACAATATGGGGGAGGGGGGGAGCTAACAATCCAGATTCGGGATTTAGATCTGAAGAATCGATACCGAAGTCGGTGTTTCTTGCAAAATTTACACTTAATGTAGTCCCAATTTTTAACGCCTGTGTAGATAGGCCTATGAATTACTGTTGATTGTTTGACAGAAAGTAAAATGATGTAGACAGGCTTTCTCAATCAAATTCAATAATAATAATCACTCGCTAGGATAAAAATAACTTTTAATTCTTTGTGACGTTAATTGCGAATTCGTTTCCTATTCGATGACAACTATGAACCCAAATATAGAAAGAAGTAGCGAAGCACAAAAAAACGTCAACTCAACTTGACTTAGAAGGAAGGAAGGAAAAGCGGGGTTATGTTTTTTTAATCCACTCATTTATTAAAAGGGAGGATTAATGCAATGCAACTACCATTGTGCAAACTCTTCAATATTAAAGTATACGATATCCTCATTTACTCTTACCTCAAAATAAAAGTGGAGCTATACTTTTCATTATAGATTTCGAATTTTATCCACTGATAATGCTGGAGACTGAGCGTCCATCATATCCGTTTGCAAGTGCGTTGGAGCTAGGGGGCGCTCCCAATGTGTGCAATAGTGTGTCAGTCAATGTGTATCAAGCAGTAAGGTAGCATGCTCTATTTTTAGATAGAAAACAAAGAACACATGTTTTAGTAAAAACGTGGTTTTTAAAATTAACGCTATTTGTTATTTTCCATGTAAATGTAGGCTAATTACCGGCAAATAGTTACTAATACTAATCAGTATATTTTCTTGGTCATCAATCTAACTGACATCTCCCATAAAGTTTGACAGGACAATAGTAATATTAATAGATTTTTTTTAGTTAGTTACTACAAAGAGAAAATCACTTACTTAAAACTAAAAATAATATTTAATTATAGTCTGCTACTTTAAAACTTAATATTGCAACTTTATAGTTAAAACATAGAAGTCAATTCAATAAAGTACTGTAAACTGTCCTTAAAATGTTAAAAGACCGCACAGGCCTACAAAAAGTTATTAAATTTTTTCAAGTCAAAGTCAAAAGGCTGCTATTATTAATTTTACTAGACTACACCTTGAGTCTTTTTTAATTTAGTCATAGTCACTTTTTTCTTAGTCTTAGTGATTTTAGTCTTACGTTTAGTCTTACCATTCTTAGTCTTCTTAGTATCTTGGCAGGCATCTTAATCTTGGACTTGCCCTTGTGAATATAACCAACCTCCTTTATTGTAAATTGTAATATTGCTAAGGGCCACATTTTAATAACACCACTAACAGAAAGACAGGTCCTGTACTGTATAAAATATAAATAATAAAAAATAGCAGTAACACTCGAAAAGAGAGAGCAAGGCACAACTTTTTAATTTAATTAAATTGGTGCCAAAAGAAAGGAATGGATAGCAAAGTTAATTTAAAATTGTTATGTTTCATTTGGCTTTGGAGCATGAATAAGGGCCATCAATAAATGATGCCAAGCTTCTTTTGATTTTGCCTCCATCTTCCCAAAATTGTAAAACTAAAACATATTCCACATTTAGCATTGACACAAATTCATGACCACCCCCTCCCCTTTTTTCCCCCCTTTTAAAGATGCATGACATCATTTATGGATGCCCCCCTAATTAACAAGTACTTCAAAATTAATTTCACCTGAATAAAAATCATGCTTAACTAATAATAATTTGTTTTCCAATCATCAGAAATCAAACTAATGGCTACTAAAAAACTAACTTTTAAAAAAATGTTAATAATAAACATCATCAATTTTATTTCCATTTCAGATAAAGCGGACATACTCTTCTATGAATACTCTACATGTAGTTTGTTCACAATGGACTCCACAGAATTTACCTATGAGGATATTAACGAACCATATTATTTTGAGTCTGATCATGTTGCACTCAAGGATAATGCTGATTATAGAAACATGCTTCATACTATAGCTATATTAGAAGCTCAAAGACAACAGGCAGCACAAGATATTGAAACTCTTTACAGGGCTCAAGATGAGGCTTTGGCAGATCCTTTGGCATTTGTACAAAAGCTGCAAAGTGGCAAAGATTTAGGATTGCCAAAGTTGCAAAAGATTTCCCCTCTCCCAGATATTCAGTGGGATAAATATACAACTAGTGCCAGTTTTTCTTCATTTGGTGTAGCTCGTCACATGACCAGAAATAAAAAAAGTGCTCCAGAGAATGGAGTAGGTAAAACATTTTTTAACAGAAAATTTGTTTTTTAGTCTCTGTTGCTTCTTGGTATGAATTAACTTTAAAAAAATAATAACATGCTTCTTTATCCTAAAATGTATTTATTTTCAGTCCCAATTCCTAAGATATATAATATTATTTGTGAAAGAAGAAAAGTAAAATTAATTACTAATTGTTGTGTTTTTTATGTTACAAATATGTTTGGTAACAAGGTATCTCTGCAGCTTCAAAGCATTTTTTGATGACCTTATTGAAATATGGCTCATACATTGATCAAATGCCCACCAGGCCCAGGGCGAACACCTTAAAGTGGGCCCACTTCCACACTTAAAGATATCATTAATATAATGCTATACAGAACCCCCAATGGTGCCACCCAGGGTGTTCGCCCCCCTCCACATACCCTCTAGGTTAGCCTCTGGACTCATACAAATTAAAACTTGTAAAGGTGCTTGGTGAACAATAGAAACTGGATGTCTGATTGTCCAAGATGAAAATAATGGAAAAGTCAATAATTCATTCTCCTTTATTTGTGTGTAAACATTTAATAGAACTGCCTTAAGTTATAGATTTTGTATGTATTATTAAAATTAATGTATAATTTTTAAACATTTTATTCCCTTTTTTTTTTTCTTCTGAGTGGAGTGGATTATATGGTCTTTCTTTTCTAGAGGAGTCAGTGTGTCTAAGGCCATAAACTTCCCATATCTCCCAGCCCTTTATAATTTTGTGTGTAGGGTGCATAGGGGGACAGGACAGATGGCATGTTTAAAAAAAACTATTCCTACATGTGAAGCTTTAATGTCAAGTGCTGCCTTAATTTACATATTCGGGTGTTCTTTTGATACAGTCAAAAAGTTTTCTCATTTATATCTCCTTTTTGAAAAATTGCTGAAGTTGGTTCTGGTTCATTTTGATTGTGCCGCTTTAATTTTTCTTAGGTGAATGCAGGGTTAGACAAAACTAAAAATAATTCAGGAACCAACCCTGTTTTGTCAGCAGTCAGTACAATATTTTGAAAATATTTTGTATACCGGTACTTAATTTGAATGTTCTAGCACTGGGTAGAAAATTTCATGCTCCATGTTGACTCTGAACCCTGTATTTGTCTACCTCTGGATGGGAGCATTTGCTGTTTGCTTAACTGGGTGTCATTTTATCATTTTTTAAACAATCTTTATGGACTCTTTAACCACTTGTAGTATCTAAAATGTGTAAATTTCCTCAGAAAATATATAGAAATAGGTATCAATTACTCTAAGCAAAATTGCAAATAAAGAATTTTTTAGGAGTTGTTTAACTATAAGATCACAAATGATGTAAAATATTTTGATAAGATGCTTTTTAAAGCCATGCGGACGTATGAAATTGATGATTGGTTTCCCATTTACTGATTAAAATTACTGTTTGTTTTTAGCGGAACACATGCAGAGTTTAAAATCAAAGCTTATTCAAGGCCTAAATCCATCAGCCTCATCTTCCACTAACAATGCAGACCCCTCAGGGTCAGATAGTGAAGTTGTGGTTGTGAGGGGTAGACCTCGGGACAATACTAAGCCAGCTACTTTCAATCAGTTGTGGACTGAAGAGGAGCAGCAAAGGTATCTATAATAATACTGTTGAAATCCTTTTTAAGCTTATATTTATTGAGTTTTATTTGTAAAATTTTTGTATTTCATTGTGGAATATGTAATGATGATGTCACATAATATAGTAAAATCTTTCGGTTTTAAAGAAATGTCAAATGTTTAAAGTTGTTTTTTTCAACATTTCCTTATATATGCAAAACTATTTCTCACTTAATATATCTACAGACTTGAAAATTTGTTGAGAGAGTACCCACCAGAAGAGGTTGAATCTCGACGTTGGGCTAAAATAGCAAATGCACTTGGGAACAGAACTCCTATTCAAGTATGTCATTTTTAGAAATGATAGTTCTTTAATAATACTTTCAATGTCGCACAGTAATGGAGGTGAACATCAGAACTGCAAAAGCAGCAGCAGCTTTGGCTAAATTGAATAAGTGGGTGTGGAATAATTATAAACTAACTGAAACATGAAAGCTTAGTATCCTTCAGGGATGTGTGCCACATATGCCAGTAATGAGTAGAAACTCAACAGCTTCTACCAAAGATGTCTGCGTCACATTTTTTAAAATACGTTGGCAGGACAAGTGACTAATCCAGAGGTTTTCAAACTTGCAAAAATGTGTAGCATGTTCTCCGCTCCTCGCAAGAGGCGTCATCACTGGTTAGGATATGTAATGAAAATGGAGGAAGGATGTATTCCAAAAGATCTGCTGTATGGAGATTTAACAGAAGGGGGCAACACTTACTGAATGGCCATGGCTGCAATTTAAGGACATTTGCAAAAGGAACATGAGGGAAGCTGGCATAGAAATCATTGAATGGGAGTTCATTGCTGAGCACCGTACCAGCTGGCAAACAGCTGTGTATCAGCTGTGTATGAAAGAGTCAAACAGGCAGAAGATGCACAAAACAAAGCCCTTGTAACAAATACAGCATTACAAAAGGCCAAATTTAACCAGGAGCCAAGGTTCTCCTGCTATAAGTGCGACTGAAGACGCCATTCCAGGATCTGCCTTGTAAGCAACTTGATAAGTGTTAATAGCTACTCCATCGTCTCGTGAAGACGGAAGGATGCCATATACTATAGTATTATTCTTAAAGATTTATCATGATTATACTACACCAAGAGTATACAACTTTTTGCAATAACTGCTGTAAGAAATGAAGGATTCTGCTATTAGCTTTAACATTGTATGATGTATTAAAATGTATTTCCTTGCTCTTAAAAATCAGTTTTCTTTACCTTATGTATTGTAGCACTACTAATAGCAACATATACCATTTAAAAGGATATTCTTTTGTTATTATTTTTTTCTCCCTCAATAATAAACATCAAGATTATTCAAGGTATTCTCTTTACCTTCTTCTTTTTCTAACATTCTTTGAGTTTTCAACTAAAGAGACTTTTTTATATGCATGTCTTCATTATCTTTTCTGAATGTTGCACAATAACATTTCATAATTTATTTGATTGAAACTTTTAATCATACATTTAATAAAATTTAAGAATTAATCATTTTATTACAGGTTGCTAGCAGAGTACAAAAATATTTTGTGAGGTTAGCTAAGGAAGGGTTACCTGTTCCTGGCAGAATGCCAAATCTCACAGCATACAGTAAAAAGGTAAATTTAAAGCTTAGATCAGTAACAAGATACATACAATTTGAATGTTTGTTTTATTTCTTTTATCCTAATGGTGCTATTTATTTAATTGATTTATCCATCTTTAAAGATCAACCTTTTCTGCAATGCTTTCTGAATAACCCTGATTTTACTTTTATATATTCTCTAAAAGAGCTCACATAGACATCATCGCTATAACCGTATGTATTACTCAAACTCAACTCTCATGCAAGCTCATATACCACCTGTATGGATGAAAGAAGATGGAGAAGACCCTGGTCCTTCAATTCAAGGTTTTTCAGGATTATGGACCAACTCAGGTGAAAATACAATCACGTCAGGAAATAACAGCCAAAAAGATGATTCTTCCGTGAGTATTTGCACAATTGCTTCTTTTTTTTTTTTATAAAGACAAAATTATTTTGAAAGTTAATTTTGGATGTGTGAACTGTTCTTGTTAAAGTCGAAGCGCTAAAAATCATTTGCAGTCGCAGGTCTAAGTAAAAAAAAAAAAACTTTAATACCTGTACCACAGAAGTTTGAAGACAGTCAACATAGAATGGGACTAAAATTGTTTTACATGCAGAAATATTCTCAGTCTTACCAGTTAAGCTACACAGTTGGGGAATCCCAAGTTCGGAAAGTTAAAAAAAGTTGTTTAGATACGATAAACTTTCAGAACAACAATTGGGTGTTCTCCAAGGAATATTACCTTGAATCTTTTGGGCAACTCACCAAACATTTGTAAGTTGAGTGAAATTGAGGCCAGTTCGTCAAGTTATGTTTAGCTAGCTATGGTTTTAGTTTTTAAAAGCTTTTATTTTCTGTATTTCATGTGATAGGGTAGTTACTACTGTTAATTTAGCATTAAAAAATCATGAAACTACTGCTGTATGGAGAGTTGGCAGAAGAAGCAAGACTTATTGGAAGACTATGGCTGCAATTTCAGGACCTTTGCAAAAGGAGCTTGAGGGAAGCCAACATAGAAATCAATAAATGATATCATTCCTGCTGGCAAATATCGATGTATGAAGGAGAATAAAAGGCAGAAGATGTGCGAAATGAAGCCCTTGCAACATAAAGAGCATTACGTAATGCCAAATTTAACCAGGAGTCAAGATTCTCCTGCAATTAGTGCCATTTCAGGATCGGCTTTGTAAGCCATTTAATGAAGAGTCAACAGCTACTCCATTGTCCTGTGAAGGATGCCATATATATAAATTTATGTGGCTGTTTTTTCTTTGTTTAATTTATGCTATGGTACTATTTATATAGCATCCACAATTTATATATATGTGTGTGTGTGCGGGCATGTGTGTGTTAATTTCCAAACCTGTTCTGGGACATTTTAAAGAGTTTTAGAATGAATGCTTTGCTGGGATGTTTTCATGCTCAGGTTTTACCTGGAGTTTACATAGCTGACCTCACACTGTAAAAATTTTCAACACAGCTCATTTAGAAAATGTCCACCTTATAAAATATATGTAAATTTATTTTAAATTAAATTAAAATCTATGTAAATATACATTTCTGTATCAAGTTTAAGACTTATAAAATAGAAACTGTTGAGCTAAATAATTACATTTTTTTTGCCAATATGTGAAGCACACACACACAAAATTGAAAAAAACTTATTTATCAATTTTCAGAAAAGTTTTCATAACTATTGATGTATAAATGCTTGACTATTTTGAATCCATTGTATTATAAAGTGGGGTTTATTCTTTTTTGTAAACTAAAAATGTTGGCTTTAGTACCGGTAGATATGTTTATTAAACTGACAAAAATGTGTATTGATAAAGTTTGTTATATTTTTGTAAACAGGATGATGATATCTACCCTGAGGAAATTTTAAACAGTGCAGAATATAAAGAGCTACAGAGACTTAAACGGCTGAGGAATGAAAAGTTGGCCCAGAACCATTCAACAGTTACAAGGCACATTGGATATAAAGTGAATATGTTTTTTGTCTAATCGTACTTCACATTTTATAGCCATACAGTATATACAGTAAAAAGACCCTTCTATTAACATGACTTTTTTTCCTCTGGTACGTTGAAACAAGCTTATAAGATGGTTTGCTCAATAACTTTGTCTTGATGATCAATTTTGATTTCACCATGTAAATTGAAATACAGGAATCTGTATGAATTATTTATAATTTCTTATAAGTTGCTATCAAAATCATCATCTGACATTTTCGACAAATTACTATTGATTTTTGTAATTAAAAAAACACTAAAAATTTGACAAAAAATTCCAACTTTAAACAAACTATTTTCATTTAAAAGTTTTGATTTAACCATTTTGGAGGAATGTAAACATTTTAGAATGCACAGTGATTTAAGGGGAAATTATTCATGAATTTTTCTTTTTGCCATTATAGTATCTTACACTTACAGTCGCCTATCAGCTTTCTGTGGATATAAAGATTAAAATGGTTATCATCTAACATTGTGATGTGATATTAAGTGTAGGCAAATAATACTTTACACATCATAGCCTGCAGGAAAATTTTTGTTATCTTCGTTGCTTAAGCTAATGTGATGATTTGATTTAATTCTTTCATTTTGAAATGTGACTTTTATATTTGTATATTAAAAGTAAAAACATTTTATGTTCCCACTTTCAGTGTGATAACTGTGGCTGTGAACCTATAATAGGAACCAGGTGGCATTGCATAGATTGTGAATCAGAGTTTTCCTTTGATTTTTGTGATGATTGCAGTGATGCGTAAGTTATTCATATAGTGGTGCTTCAATAATGTTTGAATATAATTAAGATTGGCTTATCATATTGAATTTTTTTACATTCAAATTCTAACAGACAACTTGTTATAGTATACTATATACTTATTCTATCTGGTCAGAAAGATAAACATAAATGCCATTAAAATTTAATAAAGCTGAATATTACATACCCGAAAATACCTGGAACCAGCAAATTAACCAGGTCCAGGTGTTTTAAAAAAAACATAAGCACTTTTTTTAAAGATCAAAATTTGGTACATTTTTACCTGTGCCACAAATTAAATAGAAAACTCACAAATGATGCAAAACTAAATCTAAGCGAAAGGAAACTGCTAAGTGTGATTATTTATTTTAGCAGGCTGCATATCTTTGGTTAGGATCAAACACTTCCTGTTTTAAAGTTAAAATTTCCTTTCACATTCTGACTGGAAAGCTCAATTAAATTTTTTATATGAATTCTAAGTTTTTCCATAGAAATCAATAATAATTATTTACATTCATTTCTTAGCAAAGGAATAGAAACGTATGGCTCAGATGGTATCACCACGATGATGCTATAAATATTTATTAAAATAATATAATACATGTCTGTGTAAGAAAAATTTTTAACTACCATCCAGCAGCTCCACTCCATGTTTTATTTTTGTTATGTTTACAGGTTAGGGTTATATACTATAAGTGTCATTAAGCCTTCATTGTCATGCATTCATTTTTGATGCTGGTTCCCATGTATGAAATTTTCACTTTTCCCCATTTGGTGGAACATATTTCTCACTCTATTTGGTTGTAATACCCAGACTTGCATCCACCAGGTATGGTCTCAAAAGTACCGAATAAAGAAACTGCACCTGTAGTATTGTAGTGGTGCAATTAAATTAATTTTGATTGATAAATTAATATGCGCATGAACTTGATACCTTCCTAAATCATCATATTTTTTTATTTACCTCAATCTGTTTTGATAACCTAATTCTTTTTTCAACAGGTCTTTCCAACAGGGTAAACATGATTCCAGTCATCGTTTGCAACCATTTAAGCAGGCTGTATTGGATTCAGACTATATGAGTTACTCAAAATCCGATTACAATTATCTTGATCCCAATTACATGCCTGCAAACTGAAATAAAAATGTATATTTTAATGAAATATCGGTAAATGACTTTTTTTTCCCTTCCCCAATTTGTGTGTATCCATAGTAATGGTATTTTGACATTTAATAACAGATTGTAAATAGCATTATAAGTTGTGTTTTAACCTATCTTTAAAATTGTTATACTTGATATGATAGCACAAACATATCTTTTATTATTAGCTTTGACAATTTGTTCGTAAAAATTATTCTTACCGGTATCTTGTAAGTCCAAAAGAAAATTTCATATTTTGAAAATTTTTATTCTATTATTGAAAATTACTATATATTCCTCTATCTATAGTATCAAATAAACTAATATTTATGGGGGATCTTATGCAAGCACCGGTACAAAGTACTGAGCATAATTTTAAAATCCATTTGGTGGATTGACTTAACATGAAATTTTTTATTCCCAATAAAATATGAAATAAGTGAATAAAAAAATAAACATGCAGTAAACATGCAACTTCCCCACAAAAAAAAAATGAACCATGGCCGAGTATATGTTTATTTCAAACATTCGCTAGTAAGAGAAATGAAAGTAATTTTTTCTGTTTATATGAACATATTAATATCGAATTGATTATAAGTAAAATCTGTATACACCACACACCAAAATTGTTTAAAATATATATTCATTTTCATGCAAATAGTTATGACTAGTTTTCTTTTTGAAAGTACATGGTGAATTACTATTTCAAGTACCCGGTAGAGAGAACTATTATTAATTTACACTTGCTTATTTAAAGTTAAAAACAACAATATCAAAATATTGATGGTATCTTCAGTGGATGTCCGTAACATTTACAATTCCAAAAATATAACTAAAATAAGTTGTTTTTTTGTCTCTTCCTGAAACAACTATAGTGATCAGAACTTTTTGATATTTTTAAGAAAATAGTACCGGTACCGTAAAAGTTATGTGGAAGCTTGAAAGAAACAGAATGAACAAAGGAGAACGTTTCATCCTTAGCAGACAGAAATAAACAAGAAACAGAAAGTAGTTCAAAAACTTAAGTGTTTGTCATTAATCATTAAAGTATTGCCAGAAGTTGGGTTTTCCACAACCAAGATTTCAGGAAGTAAAATAATTATGTGTCATTATTTTGAAAAAGATTTAAATGGACAAAATTATTTTGGAAATGTGTAAAATATTAGAAATAAAAGAAATACAGGGAAATTGAGGATCGCTAAAAGGAGAGTATCTGACTGATTGCATATGGTGATATTGTGCCAAATAGCTGAATTTGTTTTCCATTTTAACTCTCGCTGGTGTAAGCAATTATTTCTCATCTTTGTTTTTTTTCATTTAAATTTAAAAAATGAATAAATTATATTTATGGAGAAAAAAGAAAATTGGAATTGGAAATATCATTTAGTGTTACATATAAAATTGAGATTTCTAGATGGAGAATAAACAATAAAGCTTTTATCTTTTTACAATAAACTGATATTTAGCTTAAAAACCGCTTATTCTTTGACATACCGGTACGGTAAATACATAAGACAAGTGATATATGAATGCCATAACTGAAAAGTTTTCACAAAAAAAGATTATATTGTGCCAAATTCAGTTCAAAAACAAGTACAACAAAGTACAAATACAAACACAATGCTGTAATATTATTAATGGTTTATTAACATTTTTAAAAAATTCATAATGAAATTCAGAATTATTTTTTAAAGATCTGAATAATTCTAATACTACACTAAATTAAATCTTTACATAAATTTTGAAATGGGCTCTATTCATTTAGTCATTGCTTCATTTTAAATTGGAGCTCTACAAAAGCTTAGGCTGAAGAACTATGGCGAAACCCATTTTTTTTTAGTAGCTCATCCAGCTGGTCTTGTTGATTTTGGAAGAATTCTTTTGCAGGTCCACATGTCATATTCACGCACATGGGGCAACGCAAGGCAAGCTGAGGGGAACAAGCAACACCTGTGTCAATGTGCTGCTTAACAATATCTGCCATGGCTTGTATGAACACTTTATTAGCATTTAGACTTTCTGCTCTGCGGATGTTCTTGACACCGACTTGTGAAGCTAGGTCGTGCGCATATTCCTGGTCTAGTTCAAATAGAGTCTCAATGTGGTCTGAGGTAAAGGCAATTGGCACAAGTAGGATGTTTTTTCTTCCTCTGTTAACTAGACCTGTAATGGCTTCATCTGTCTGTGGGCTGAGCCAGGCCAGGGGACCTACTTTAGACTGCCACACAAGCCGATAAGCATGACTATGACCAAGTCCCTCCATAACTCTTTGGACAGTTGCAGCCACCTCAGCTGGATAAGGGTCCCCTCGATTCACGACTTTCATTGGAAGAGAGTGGGCAGAAAAAAGAATAACAACATCATTTTGATCTTCTAAAGGGAACTTCTTAATTTCTTCCTTTATGTTGTTTACAAAGGCTTGAATCAAACCAGGATGAGTTGGCCAGCGATCAATAACACTCCAAACCATATTTCCTGGATTACCCTTCTTATTATAGTATCTGTATATTGCATTAAGACTGCTTCCTGTAGTAGAACAACTGTATTGTGGATACTGGGTAAAGGCTATGGCATGCTGCACTCCTTCTTCAGCCATTTGTTCAATTGTGTCTTCTGTTAAGGGATCAGCATAACGAAAACCTATGTAAAACTTATGGGGAGCAGATGATGGACTAATTTTGTCTAGGAGTTCAACCATGCCTTGTCCCTGCAATTGAGTCCATTTTTTAATTGGGGAACCTCCTCCTATTTTTGCATACTGAGCTTGAATGCGTGGAGTCCTCCTCTTTGCAATAATTGGGGCTAGTTGTGCCTGGGCTGGTAAAGGAATAAGGTCTTTATCTAAGAAGAGACGCAGCAAAAAATCATGAACCTCTCCTTGATTTTCTGGACCTCCCAAATTCATCATCATGATGCCCGTCTTGGGAGGCCCTGAAGTGCCAGTTTTGTGTCGCCTACTAATTTCATTGGCACCATTTGACACAGGCATCCATTTCCATTTAGAATATATCTGTTGCAATGGTGAAAATGAACCTGAAAGAATAGAAAAATGAGAATTTAACCAGAACACAGTGTTGAAATGAGGTGCTATGTGCAGTGCTTATTTATTAAAACAGATTAATACTGGTACCGTAATAAAAAGCAGTGAATTAATCATGACTAATGTTTAATTTTGTATTTGGTACTGTATGCACACAAAAAAAAAAATTCTACCCGTAATGATGTAATTAGTTTCTATGCTAAAATATCCGGTACTTCACAATGGTGAGGTAATCAAAATTTCCATGAAAAAGAACAATCAAACAGCAAAATAGTTTGAGACATCTAAGGCCCGAGCCAATTGTTCAACCGGCAATGTATAACTTCCTCACCACCTACTTCCTCTGATATATACTAGAAATTACAGTTACAGTCAGCAATCTTCTCATTACCGGCACTATTTAATATTAATACTATAACTACCGGTACCGGTATAATATAAGACATTCCCCACTAATTACTAATAAGCTGTTTTGGATAAAAAGAATAAAGCCATTTCTTAGAAAGTAGATTAAGGTGAGAAATATTCAATTAAATATGAAAGTATTCATTCCCCGAATGTATAGCCTTCCGAATACACTACCGGTATACACAATGATGTGGCTTTTTACACCTTGTGTGATACTCAGTGCTGGCCTGACATTTGGGTGAACTTAAATTATGACACCCCCCCCCCCCCCCCCCCCCCCCCCC
>CAXITT010000140.1:1159643-1205567 GCA_964033795.1 Lymnaea stagnalis
ATTTTTATAATTTTTTTAAATCCCACCCCCTCCCTTCTGCCCCCCCCCCCCCGGTCCCTATTTCGATAAATTATTGTCATTGTTGAATAAAATAAGCCAAATTGGCCGCAACGAACTAGGCCTAGCTTTTTCATTTGAGTGCCATATGTCAGAGGGTAGTATACTAGACTACTATACTTAGGCCTATATTATATAACAATCAAGTAGGCTTAGTCCGCTTAGGCTTTGGCCTTACTTATACTTATAATGCTAAAAATATAACAATAAAATTAAAATTGTATCTTACGAAATTTGCTCAGCAATGATGAGGACGGCATATTTGATTGTTTGGAAGTTCAATCCCACTTTGCCGTCTAGACAAAGATAATTTATAGACAGAAAATTAGAAACCCAACATCTGCTGAAGGTTGGACCGTTGCGTTTGTTCAACTCAACCCAGCCGGTGTCAACGTTAAAAGAAAAAAACGAAACGTTTCAACCAGTTTCAACCAATTAGGGAGAAGTAGAGGGAAGCTACTCTGACATCAGCTTGACTAAGTAATATAACATTGCTTTAGCAAAGGGTGGCCAAAGACCAGGTGAGTGTAATTATTTGTAATACAAAAAAGGTATATAATATATACACTTATTCATAATTCAGTTTTGGTATTTAATTACATTTTATAGCTAAACATTAGCTAGCTTGAAAAATTTTGTGGTGACCAGTTTCTCATAAATAACGGCACTATTATAATATATTTAAATAATAAATTAAGATAAGGCTAATAATAATAATTATAAACTTGCATTGCTCATTGCTGCATGGCATTTCATTTAATTTTCATTTGACATTGGGGATGATTTGCCATCCCAGTGACACTGACTCAGTATTCTCATTATGATACTGAGTCAAGTGAGTACCGGTATGCCATTAATGACAAAGCCGATGCCATCAATTTCATAGTCAAATGTCGCTCAAATGACAAATATGAATATGATCAGTCAATATTATAGTCTCTTACTTACTACTTACTAACTTCTCTTACTTACAGTTTACAGCAATGATAGACACTCATAGTAATTCTAGTATTGGTATGAGTTAGGTAAGAGTTTATAATATAAAACTGCATATGGCGTAGTATAGAATATATGTTATATAGTTTGTATTAGAATATTCAATAAGGGAAAATTAACACTTATTCAGTTATTCGTGGGTTATTAAAAAAATTGTGTTGTTCTGGTTTGAAGTGCTATTTAATTTCTTTTATTGATACGATAAAGTTCTTTTATTGAGCCAAATAAATGGAGATTTTTTTTTAGGACATTGTTGATTGTATATATTCATTTTAACAATTTAAATAAATATATAAAAGACAACTTTTCAAAGAGAAATATTTAAACAATATAATAATTTTTCAAGTAGAAAATTTTAACAATTTAAAAGTATGAAAAGAAAAAAGTTTTTGAGTCGATATTATCTCCACGAAAATGATTGCAGAGCATAAACTCATCTAATGCAATTATGATGAAGGGAAAAGATCGCTGCTTGTGCCAAACTGTCTTTTCGGTTTACGCCATGTGTGCGCATCCACATATTTTTAGCAGTCTGTGTGTGGAACCCAGCATCATTTGGATCAAAAAAGTTTTGTTGATGAACCACAACAGAGTATTTGTAGATTTCATGTTTGATCTGATTTATGTTTGCATAAGCCGCCCGTCTGTCCGATAAAATAAGTGAGCCTGGAAGGATATATCTCTCTATGCATCCCTGTAACAGGATCGCACAATGATCATGCACTCACTCAGCACCCACTCTCTCTTTCTATGTCACAAAAAACCCAGTGGCCATCTCTCCACTTTACTATTAATGGGCATCAATAAAAGAATAGCCATTTAAATAGCAATTCAAAACGGAACAGCACTATTTTTTTAATAACCGATGCTGAAGTGGTAGATTACCAGTATAAGTATAGCCTGCCTAATTTACATATGAGCATACCTATCTTGCACGCATCTTATACTAAGTGCATTACAGGCTAAGTTATCTCTGCAAACAGTTATGAATAACTAAACTATAATCCATTCACACTAATAAAAAAAAAAATATATTATCCAAATAATTTTGAAATGCTTTTGTTGTTATTTGTTTACAGTGAGCTTACTTTTGCAACACTTTCGTCTTTTGTTTTATTTAAATTAGCCATTGTTAAACCTATGCTATATTTATTTTCTATAATTAGCCTCAGTATCTCAGTTATTTGCTATACTCCCAATGTCTATGGCGTATAAGTTATCTATATAAATTTATGATAATGAGAAATGGTGCTGGGCTCTCAGAGTGTCTTTTGGAACCTTGCACTTCACCTTTCTGAATCATCATACAATATAAAATTATACAAAAAAATATGAGGGGGTCATAGAAAATTAGTGCCTTGACCATATCTGCAAGATTCTTCCCATATTAGGTTACTTATTCTGGTATTGTGAGATGAATAACTTATTTTAAATTAATCATCACCTTAATTATATTCTTAATTTTCTTCTCAGACATGCTAAAGAAATTACACACATACTTGCAAAGAATCAATTCTAATCTCTTAAGAATGTCAGAAAGCTTATTAAAGCCCATTTCCCTGGGGGTAAGTATTTTTGGTTTGTGTTTCTATAACTTATGATATGACAGGTCTGAAATGATAAACTTAATTATTTATTGCCATAATGTGATTGGTCATTTACAAAAGTTTATTACCTGTAATTTTGCATAGAAGTATTGTGAATTCTAATGTAACTGATGTAACTTTCTTAAAAATAATTTGCATCCATTATAAATGAAAAATACTATTTAGTGTGGTTAATTTAACTATACATGGTTTTGGGTCTTAAGTTGATAGACTGTAAAACAAGAGCATTTATAAATATATATTAATTATGATGGTAAAAATAATACATTTTTGAATTGGAGCTGACATAACATGAAAAAGATGTAATATTTGTTAGCATAATTTTTTGTTGATTTCCTCTGAAATCTGCTTTAATTGAAATATATTTTAAAACTAATTATCAGCAGTCTTTACTATTCTATGTTTACTATTCTATGGAAAACCTTTAAAAACTACTAGAGGGTTGTTTTGTTGTTTTTTTTTTAAAAACCCGACAAAATAATGTTACCAACGTAACATGACTTTATAACTGATGTAGCACGTCTGATAACAAAAAATTAAAAATAAAACAACGATGTCAATTCTTTTATATAATTATAATTACTTCACTATAGCACTTAAATAAACATCAGTAACACTGTTTTAATGCTTGTCCATCATGTGACATTGACCATGAAAATAAAAATTGTCTGTCTATATATCTTAGATGTAAACACAAAAAAATTCAAAACAATTTCTATTAAAATGTGCAGACAACATCTTATTATTATTATTAAAGTAGTTTGATATAGCACTGTACCCCGCCAAGGGCTAGGATCACCATGCTTCACATAAAAATTAGCAACAAGAAAAAGAAGAAAAAAATTTATAATTTTTGGATGTTTTGTCCAATTTTACATGGAATTCTCGATATGAAAATAAAGATACTCATCAATGTACAATAATCTTTTCTCCCTATCTTAGAAAAGATCATTAGAAACTGAGGATGATAAAACATTAAAGAAAAAGTCAAAGAAAAAGAAGACTCATGTGGTAAGTTATTGTCAGAAAAATTATTTGTTGGCAGTGGCATAGTTCGGGATAGTGTCACCCTTGGTGGGTCAAATTTTTGCCATTTCAATAATGAAAAAAAGTATCATCATGTCCCATGGACCGTTGGGTCGCCACATTTGACATGAAAACTATCCTTCTCTATTCCTCTCTGTTTTCTGCACTTCGCACAGCATTGCCTAGTTTTAGTCCTATCCATTCTTTAATATTATCTTCCCATCTTTTTCTCAGTTATTCTTCCTAGTTATTTTCCTAGGAAAATAGTTATTGTAAAATTTTTTTAATTTTGATTACTTAAAATGTAATATTTTGTTTTTTTAAATAAAGGTTTCTTTAGGTCCGTCAGAGGGATGCAAAAGAAAAATTGCTATGCTTGTTGCTTATAATGGTTCAGGATATTATGGTGTACAGATGTGAGTAATTTTTGGCCTTTTAAATTTAAAGAGTTGAAAGTAATATTGATTTTGGTGCATAGTTTTAAAGGAAATCCTGATATTGAATTAATGTGACCTATCCCGTACTAATAAAGAGTCATCTTTGTTTTACTGATTGTTTCATTTTTTGCATCCTACTTATTCATGTCACTAAACTATTAAAAAATTAAGAGCCTAATTAATAAATAATATATTGTGTATAAAAAATATTACAAAATATTTTCTGCAATTTGTGAAATGAATTCGCACTACAATAGTGTAAATATATAAGTATGTATACCTGGTACTTATAAATAAAATATGAAATTAGTAAAACAAAATAGAATTAAACCTAAAAAAGGAACGCAAAAAACCAACGAACGTGTCGGCAGGAAGCCTTCGTCAGCGAAAAAACCCAGAAAAAACAGAATAAAATTAAAAAATAGCACTTAGCTTAGAAGTAGTATCCAAGAGGGCAGCAAATGAATTTTATATATTTATAAATAAACTTTGTTATAATAATGGTAATCCTCTAAATTTCTTTATACCAATATTACAATTGAAATAAATTCTCTAGAAATTAGATTTCAGCGTTCTACTTTACTGGTTTTTTTATTATTTTGTGGAAAAATAATTTTAAGTATAAAATATTTCAATAATTTTGTGCATTTTTTCCAGTGATATAAATTGTATTGTTTTTTGCTATTAGAAATCCTGGCTTCCCAACAATTGAAAGTGAATTCTTCCCAGCATTGGTGAAGATTGATGCTATTCCTCAGGACCATGCTGATACACCATCAAAGATGTGGTTTCAAAGAGGGTCTCGGACAGACAAAGGTGTATCAGCTGCTGGTCAGATTTTCTCCATGAAGATAAGTTATTTATATGTTAAGATAATAATAATGAAACTGTGCAATAATATTATAAATTATTTTTTTTTAAATTAATTTATTTTTTAATGTGTTACTAGTGTTAGTTTTTCATTTCTACTTGTTGCACCAAATGTCTTATAAAATTTCAGTTTGACTTTTTACCCTCCAAGTTGTGTTAAAGAACGTTTAAAAGAAATAATGTCTGTTTTTTCCTAATACGTAGTTCTGGTGCCGGATTTAATAGCAAAATTGAATGAAGTCCTACCGTCACAAATAAGAGCCATAGGTAAGTTGTGAGTTCTTTTGTTTTAAAATTAAAAATTGTTGCACCTGGCTGCACTTATTGCATTTAAATGTATATTGCATATTGATATTTGAAATGAAACAATATGTTTTTGACTTTTGTAAAACTGTTTAAATATTTCATTTTCTCAACATCTTTATAAACTTTTAACACTGCCTAGGCTCTGAATTGGGTTCCTATAAAAAGTAATATAATTTTTGTAAACGTACTAAAATAAGACTATAGCATACACATGAAATTAGTTTTTTGTTAATCAACTGAATGCAATATTTTAAGTGGTTAATTATGAGTTTCAAATCATGTTAAAAACTGGAATAAGTATAATTATCATAATTAAAGAATAAATACTTAATACTTATACTTTAATTATCAGTTCAAACAGACAATGTACTTTTTACTGCTTAATTGGCCTTGAAACTGTCAAAACAATTTAACAAAAATTGTAAAATGACACTTTACTCTACAGGGTATGTTCGCACAACTAATGGCTATGATTCAAAAAACTGGTGTGACAGTAGAACTTACATGTATATGACCCCAACTTTTGCATTTGCTCCATTTGAAAAGGTTAGCATAAGAAATTAACAAATTTAGTCCTCTTTATTGGAAATGAGTTGCTTGAAAACTTGCAATAACTATCCACAGGGCGGTGCAGAGGCAAAAGAGGGAATCACTCAGTGTCTTGCTCGCATGAGAGCCACCAAGTGCACAATTTTTTGGGGTACAAATATGCTTCGTACGTCATATAATTATTTTTAAATTTGTGGGGACCGAAAATATGCCTTTGCTCTGCACCCAAAAATCCTCTGCATGGCCCTGACTATCCAGATAATTAAAAATGCTTAATTTAATCTGATTATTCTATTTTTTTTCAGTTTATCACTGATGATTACAGAACCAGTCGTGAGTGATCAATTATAATTTATAGTGAAAAATATTTATTTAATTTTAATGCCGTTCTGGTTGTCTCTAAAGTGAAATGTATATTTTTCAACAGCTTTAACAAAGTTTTACCTATTTTACAATTATTTCTTAACATCTTTCACCATATTTGATGCAAAGTTCAAGCTTTGCAAGATTCACATGAGCCCGATGCAGTAACTACACATTTCCATCAAATTGAGCACATTCCATGTGTCTAGGGACAAACTTTTATCAACAAGCTTGTTAAATATATGTTTATGGTTTTAAAATGATGTCATTTTTTTCATATTTATATGTTTTCATTCATTCTCTCTTAAAAATTGTTTTTCAGCTGAAATATTGGACAGAATACATGAAGTACTATCAAGGTTCTTAGGGACACACAAGTTTCATAATTTTACATCTGGAGTGTAAGTTTAATACAAAATTGTAATATTAAAAAATGTAAGTTTTGAATATTTTCTATGCCTAATTGTAACAATAATATAACTTACAATTTTTATGTATATTTATTGCATGACTGTATTTTTAGTACTAGTGCTACAGATTATGTTGGTTTTTTTTCTCAGAAAATTTGAACAAGCTTGTGCTTCAAGATACATCATAAAATTTGAGGTGATACAACTATTATAACCCTCTCCTGTTTAATGTACAGTGAAGCCCATTCATAGTTTCTTACATGTGCCGCCTGCCCAACTCACCACAAGGGCTGTGTGATGTTTATGTTAGTTCTGGAACCCTGGTATTAAACTACTATGCACATGACTGCTAAAGTTTACCGCTATTTCTGCTAGGAGTTTGGCCTGGTTTTCAGAGGGCTGAGAAGTTTATTAGGTAGAATGTTTTGAAAAGATACTGAATCTCCTAGGATTGAAATGAATCTGAATCAGACTCTAATTACTCTAAATATAATACCAATGTTGTTACCATGTTGAGGGTGACATTGATGATAGCAGGGAACTTGCAAAATGTACTGCTGTTCAGCTTTGGATATTACTGACTATTTATTCTATTTCAGGATTGTTAATTTTCATGCATTTATAATTTATAAACCCTGTTTAATAAAACAGATAAATGATAAGTTTCCTATAAGATTATGTCCCTTTACTTGACTGCTAAAGTTCGTTTTGCAGGAGTGAGATAAATACTTTATGTGATGCTTGTATTTTTATACATATTTATTTTATTCTAAATTCTGTTTTATTACTAATTAAATGTCTTTTATTTTCAGTGCTCAGAGCCTTATGTCAGAGACAACATTGAATTCATTACACTTAGGGTGAAAGGACAAAGTTTTATGCTACATCATATCCGTAAAATGATAGGTAAGGTAGCAGTTTATAATACTGATAGTACTTCTGGGGCCCCACGCTGCAGGCAACTTTATTGCATCTGTGCTTATTTTTTTAGCTTTTGTAATTGTCTTGGAGTTTTTTTTATGCTTTCTTTGAAATCAAAAAGTGGTGAATGTGTTACATGCTTTGGATTATTAATTGTGTGTTGATATTGTGGAATTTTCAGACATCATAGGCATCGCCCACATATTCACACCAGCCATCTTGAAAACAACGAATCTGCCATCTTCTGAACACATGGGGGGATCAAAACAAACAACCGAAGACAAGTCGACTACAGATATTATGATTATCAATTATCTTGGAAAAAAGCAGAGAACTCTGTTCAAACAAAAAGCTCAGACTCTGTTTAAAAATGTCAACATAAAAGTTAATCTGACCACCGGTACTGAATGCCTGGGTACAGACCAAATTTAGGAAACATCAACAACAAAATTTTAAATACTTTCAATTCTTAAATTGAAAACAATATATGCAGTGTATTCAAAACAAATTTCCATTTATTTGGATGAATAAAAGTATCTTATCTGATTTAAGTTGTTTTTTTTACACAATGAAAGGCCCAAATAGCGGTACTGGATGATGATGATTTGTGCAATATTAATTGGTCTCAATCTTAAATTAGAGTGTTCAGCTAGATGTCATTCAGGTGCTGCCATGAAAATAATACCAAGTCACCAAGAGTCGAACACAAAATGAAAAATTTGATGATTCTTAATCATTGTTAGATAATTTTTTTAATTGTAATTCAGAATTTAGAATCATATCTATCAGAAGAGAGGCTTTTAAACATTATGGAAACTAGTTGTATGATATATGTGACATCCTTCCATCTTCGCTACACAGCAGAGAAGCTATGTACACTTCATCATATGGTTTACCAGGCCGATCCTCTAATGGCAGCCTCTGCTGCATTTCCCTCAGGAGAACCTTGACTCCTGGTTAGATTTGGCTTTCCGTATTGCTCTTTCTGTTGCAAGGGCTGTGTTTCCCGCACCTTCTGCCTATTTTTACTCCTACATACACTGCTGTTTGCCAGCTGGAATGATGCTCAGCGATGTCCCCTTAGTTTTTTCAATGTTGGCTTCTCTCGTGCTCCATTTGTCTTTAATTTAATCGCAGCCAAGGCCTTCCAATTAGCCTTGTCCCTTCTGTCAACTCTCCATACAGCAGATCCTTTGGAATACGGCCTTAGGTTATTTACCCAAACGTCTGTTCTTTATTGATGGATCTGGCAGAAATGGTAAAACATTCCTTTACAACACAATCATGCACAAGCTGCGAAGTAAAAATGAAGTGTGCATTTACAGGAATGGACGCAACTTAGCTTGAGGGATCAAGTTACCCTTTCCAATAAATAAATCATCAAAATTTAATGTTTGACATGGACTTATAGGTCAAATGAACTCAAAAAGGCCAAAGTGATAATATGGGATGAAGCTTCAATGACCCCAGCACATGGAGTAAATGCAGTTGACACACTATACCAGACCTGTTTACTCTTACGATTTTGAGGTGTATAGATTGTATATACTGTATGTTTATTTTTTACTCTAAATATAACATATTGAACAATTTTGTGATGATATTGTACGATTTTAAGAGTTTGAGTGTAAACAGGTCTGCAATACAATGAACTTGTAGCCAAAGGTCGAAAAGATCCTTCTAAAAAATCATTTGAATGTGCGATCTTTCTTTTGTGGCGTAGATTTTAGACAAATTCTTCCTGTGGTTCCATATGGCAGCAGAACCAAAATACTTCTTCTTCTATATCTTAAGGGCATGAAGAATAGTAACTGTTTTAAAAATATTCAGGTGCTAAAGCTAGACCATAACATGCGAGCCAGTGAGGACAATGTCCTATCAGAAAACCTTTTTCTTCAAGTCAAGGTAAAAGTCTTTGGAACTGACAAATAAGCCAACTTAAAGAAAGACCGCAGAGTTTACACCAAGAAATTTTCACCCGTTAATTTAAACTTCATAGCCAGTCATTACTTTATCAATATGTGCCAATAAAAATGCTCGCTACCCCGGTATAGAACAGGTACTTAAGCTAGTATGGTTATATTACAATATTGTGTAGATATTTGCTTATCATTTCTTGTCAATCTCTATTTTAAAGGCTTAACCATTGCTATCCTCCGAGGATACTGTGGGGAATCAACTATAGATGCTTGCTGGGGACCTGACAAGGTAAGTTTTTCCTTAAATTTAAAATCTGAACCTGGAATTATTTTTTCTTTATCTCAAGTGTAACGGCAACAGTATCTTCTTGTTGGTAACTAAGATAAGAAAAAAGAGTGATTTATTTAGTTTTCACTAACATTGAATACTGTATGGTAATCTTTTTCCAGTGGACTTGAAATGATCTGTAATGAAATTAATTTTGAACTAAATATTTCCAGGTTGATATTCCAAAAGCTCCAGGCCTTGGACTTGTGCTAGAGGAGGTAAATTTGTATTCATTTGTTTTCGTCTGTTAAATGCTATTTTTGTTATTATATTGTCAAACATAGATGCTATTCAAAATTCTTTGAAATTTAAATTAATTAAATTTGAATATATGCTATTATATTTACAGCTTCATTTTGATGGATATAACAAGAAATTTGGAAAGGATGGAGTTCATGATTGTATAGACTGGTCACGCTATAAGGTTGTTGAATTTTCTATTTAAGAGTCTAAATTAAATTTAGTGAACATATTTTAAGTTTCTCTCTCCATAGGAATTATGAAAAGCAGACAGACATATACAGAATATGCTACTTATTAGCCCTTTTTTAAGTTGTTCATTACCAATACATTTTTGCCAGAATCCATTGTCCATATCCAGTCATTATTTAATTATTGTATTCTTATAGTTAGGGGTTTGATTTTTATTTTAACTATATAACCGTTACGCAATGTTTTTGTTATAGAGCTGCCGCCGGTACTTCGTTTTAAAATATCTAAATAGTCATATAAGTCAGCTGAAAAAGTATATCTCCTTAAGAATCTACTGGTAATGAATCATTTCATGAAAGGAGGAAAAATATTGATTGCTTGCTTTTTTTTTTTTTTACAGGATGATATAGAGAAGTTCAAAGAAGAACAAATAATATCAACAATAGTTGCTGAGGAGAAAACAAACAGAGTGTATCCTTTATGCAATTTTCATAAAATTGTATTGTTCTGGATAGGTATAAATTAAAAGTTCTTTACAAATATTCTTCCTTAATTTCTTCATATAGTATGTTTAACTGGTTGCGGACATTACAGTTTCACAATTTTGGTCAACCAAGACCAGATGCGCCAGAAAAGCCATGGGGACACACAATTAAAATTTTAAAAGAGAAGGTAAATGTTTAATAATTATATTACCCGTACTGGGTATATACCATATATTTACTGGTAAGCTGAACTTATATTTTTTCAATGCTATAAAAAGTCAAGTGAAATTTGAAAGTGTGAAGGCATCCTAAATATTAGGGTGCACAGATTATTTAGGAGATAGTAGGTCATCGCCCATTTGCAGACGTTTTGACAGATTTATCAGCTGCCTGAAGATTTTAACTATTACGGTATTTTAAATAGAATATTGCATAGGTAATGAGATTTTTTTCAAATTTTTACCAAATTGGTTTGTCCACCACTATAAGTATGGTTCCACATATCTCTCCTCTCCATTCAGAGCTGGTTTTTTTCTGTCTTTGATATAACCCACTCTTAGGTTTTTTTGGTTTTTTTTAAATTTACCAACTGTTTAATCTCCACATATATATCACATGGTTCTATTTACCATTACCGGTACAGTAAGAATTAATGTAAACTCTGACAATTACAGTAGGAGAGCTAGAACAGAAATAAACATGTTAACACTCAAGTGCAATACATTTAAATTTGTTCTTTTCATAAACTACAATATTTTATTCTATTAATTTATAATACTGTCAAACTTTTTCATTAATGTAAAGAATTTAGTGAAAATAGCAACATGGGCTTTTTGAAACATTCACATTTTTAAAATCTGGGTTTTATCAAGCTGCAAGCATTTACTTAACACATAAAGATCCAAGTAATTATGTGACAAAATATTATTATTTTAAGGTAGGTAGCTTTCATAAACTTCTTTGCAAACTTCTTTAACAAATAACCAACAAATTTAACATAAATTTATATACTGTACTTACTGAACATTTCTTTTAGGCACAAGCAAATGATTTTTCACCAGACCTGTCAACAGATTCAGATGCACTGAGACAAACAAACCAAACATCAGAGACTGGGCAAATGATTTTCACTGATGATGCCTTAAATTTTAAAGAAAGGGAAATCATTTCTGCTCAGCCATGTATAACGGACACAAATTCTGTACTGGTACACAATGAGGTTTCGGACAATGTTCCTGTCAGTGTTAGTGTTGAGCAGGAAAGCTCACAAGATCTCAAGACTACTCTGCCAGTACCGGTATCGGGAAATACAGACAACGACCTAATCAGAATTTCCAAGACCCAGTGACAATCTTAATATCTTTAGTCTATGAACTTACCTATCAAAGAAAAAAAATAGTCTTCAGTCCTAGGACCATCCAGCAAATTTTAAGAATACTGTACTGGTACTGGTACAATTATTGTTATTTAATTAAATACTTCTCCTGTGCCTCTTTTAATGTCCATCATAATCATTGTCATGTACCGGTATCAGGAAATGCAGACAACAACCTAATTTCCAAGACTCATTGGCATTCTTAATACCGTACCTTTAGTCTATGAACTTATATACAGAAGTAAAAGTATTACATATTTGGAAGACCATTAATTATTGTTAACAGTATTTTAATATTTCTCCTGTGCACCTTTTAAATGTCCATCATAGCCATGCAAAAAATATTGTAATAAAGAGAACAATTTAACAACCCCTAAAACCTTTTTTGTATAAATCCTTTATAAAATGTAATGTAGAGTTTTTTGGGTGGAGCTGAAAATTTGACAAAACATGCATACAAGAATACAAGTATTGCACTTTATAAGAATCCCAAATAGTGCTCCCTACCTCAAGGCTCGCAACGGCATACTCTTTTAACACCCCCTGAACTATATTAATATTATAAAAACCCTTCTGCTTTCACCGAGTATTTCACTGAAATTTCAGAAAAACAAAAGAAAATATTATGCACCAAATGCATTTGCTATATATTTTTTAAGAATCCGATTTAGTCATTTATCTGGAATTTTCCATCATGTTCCCCTTGAAAAAACAGGAATAACTCTTAATTTGTGGGTTGGGGCTGAACATTTTATAGAATGTGTTGTCATCAGCAACGAGCCTATTGTGGTTGACAGGAAGTGGGTCAATAATCAGCCCGAAAATTTTGCCTGTCCGCCACCCAGCCATGAACAAAAACATATGGTAGTTAATCAGGATTTTTTCCAAATCAGGCAAGAACTTTGTAGTAGTGGGAGGTTGTGTGTGTTCTAGAAAGCATCATTCTGAAAATCCAACTTGAAATTGATAAGAGATATTTTATGTGAAGATTTGTTCTTTCAAAGTCAAAGGTGTTTTGTGATCCCATTTTTTTCTCCCCGCAGTACCAATATGTTCTACTTGATTTGTGATATTGGCCAGATTGGATACATATACATGTTCTTATGATCCTTTGCGATTCACATAATTTCTGTTAAGAGTTTGGGGCTTTATAATTTATTTATTCAAACTAGTTGGAAAATTCTAAATCAGACCTTTTTTTTCCTTTTCAACCAAGTCAGCCATTTATCAAAATTTAGTCACCAAGCTATTTTCTTGAGGCGCCCATGCTGGTCTGGTTGATGGATTCTCTGGCAATGAGTCATCTAAATAATTTTTGATCTGCACTGCTTACGGAAAATTGCAGTAATGTAGATTGTTGGGTTTGGTCATTCACAAATCTTTCACAATTATAAAAATAATAATTTCCACATGCAATCAATAAAATTTGCCTATGACTGACTTTTTAAGTCATTCTTAACTGCTTAAATAAATTTAAAGATTTAAAAATAAACTTCACTGAAAATTCAATGAACTGTTAAGCTCATTGATTTTAGATGGCAAAGTTTACTGATTACTAGGGACCATACGATTTGAAGATCTAGCCATCACATTTTTTGTGATACCCGTACCAGTATAAATTAATTTTTGGCGATTTGGCTCTGCTTTAAACTCTTCTAAGACTTTCTTGCTACTCCAATTTTTTTTGGTCGTTTGATCATCTTAAAATTGTTTAAAAGTTTTATACCATTACGGTACCTGTACTAAAACTGAAAATAGAAAAAAAAAAATTTTTTTTAAGACTTTCTTTCGGAAGACAAGTTTAAGCAAATTAAAGTAGATTTTTTTTTTTTACCAGTACTGGAAGAAAGAAAGTATTTTTAAAAATTAGAAGGAAAAAAAAACATTTAAAAGTTTCCTCTACATTTAATTGGAGTCCTTTGGCTTCATGATTCATAGTCATAAAGTTCTTTCTAACCTTTTGCATAATCTTTAAGTAGAGAATTTTAAGAATATTAGTTTCTACTTTTTAGTTGGCTTTGAAAATAAATCTGTCTAAAAAAAAGTTCTTTTTAAAGATATGCCTAAATTGTTTTTTTTTTTTAATGTACTCGTATGGTAATTTGAATAATAAAATTTGATAGGGGTACCCGCTACTTAAAAAGGTATAATAATAATAATGCAAATCTACATTAGAGGTTGTTCAAACTCTATACCTGGTAGTTTAATCTTCTATCTTTAATCCTAACATTAAAATACAGAATCTTATTTTTTTATAGTCTATTGCTTGTCATTGTCACCACTGTTGAAGCTTCCCTGTAGTTAACACTTCATCCTAGAAATTTGTAAAAGTTTATAGTATAAGCCTGATAATTTTAAAAATTACATTACTTTGTATAATTGAAGACCTTCAATTTCAATTCAACGATTATGTCCACTGTCATTATGCTTAACTTGGTGACTACAATTGGTGAAAACCACTCAATTTTCATTATATGCAGTTAATACAGGTAATGTATTAAATTTTTTTTAATGTGTGTTGAACATTGAACAGAAGATTCATAACCATAATTGTTTAAAAACAAAGACCTGTTACAAAAGTCATGTAATTTTATTAACAAGTTCTTGTGGAAGATAAAAGCAGAACAACTGATATTTCCCCACATTTAAAAGCACATTGTAAAATTTGTGATGATTATGTATGATTCCTGGACTCTTTATACTTCAGTAATCTTATCAGGTTGTTAAGATTCTATTTAAAACACACAAGAAAACATCCTTACAGGACTATTACAACAATGTCAGTAGGCTTTTTATGGGTGGGGAAAAAAAGCTAAACATCTACTCATATTGGTTGAAATCAAAAACATCCAAGGGGGAATAAATCATTTAAAATGATTGTAACAAATGTTACTGATACACAAACAGGTAATGAAGTGGACATAAAGAATATTTTAGTGCAAGGATCTTACAATTGTGATGTATCGATCAGCTGTCACAAAATACAGAACTTCAACAAGCAATTATTTGTTTATTATGAAGTATGATGTTTATTTTATCTGGTGCTGCACATCCTTGAAAGGTCAACCACTTTTTATTGAAATCCCACTGGATTTTATGCAAGTAACTTAAGAGTAAGAATGCATAGATTTTGCTATATTTTTAAACAAAAGACTAATGGGAGTTTGCTGTTTTTAATGCATCTAACAATGCATAGGACAAAAGCAAATGTTCATTTTGGCTTAGTAGAATATATATTTGAAATTAAGAAGGTGGTCCTTTCCCAACATTATCTCCATGGCCTTGAAAAGAAGACATGCAGAATTAATTGCTATAGCTTATGTTGTCTTTAGTACTCATAATTACAAAGTTAAAATACATGTTCATAATTGGGGAAAAAATATGTGTCAGTTTGCAGTTTATATTTTACAAACCTTACCTCATACTCATAGTTTGAGGAACAATCTAACTGAGAAGCCATGCTATGATAACATTGTATAGACTCTCAAGTTAAACCATAACACTTTCATTGGAAAGGGTTCTGTGAAAACAGTCAATTAATATACAACTTAAATTGAGCTTTAAAGTTTAATCAGCTACTTTAACTTTAACCTAAGAAATTGGCTCTTAGATATGGGGATGAGGATAGATTGAAAAAAAGAATTGTAAAAAAAATCTTGCAGAGACCAAAAACATTTTTATGCATGCAGAGTAAGTGGTGTCCAAAAGTATAACAGAAAAAATATTTTAAAAACAGGAAATAAGACAACAGCTCTTAAACTTATGCATTGTTCTAGATATTCACAAGACCCCAACAAGCTCCCTAATAAATGAATAGTAAATGATACTTAGGTCTGGTCCTCTGGAAGGCTTCCATTCATGACTTAACTTAAAATAATAAGTAAAAATGTATATATACCCCTTGAATCAGAGGTGACCACAGGATTTTTAGAAAAAAATTATTTAGCTATGATCATGAAAGTACTTCAGAAATTATTAAACCTTCCACATCCATTTCAATAGTACCGTATTAATTTACTTACTCTAGGACATCTACAAATTACAACAAACTATATTATAGTGCTAAAAAACAAAACAGAAAAGGTTTTGAGACTCCTTGCTGGTCCATTATATAAAAACAAATTGGGTTGCTTTAGTGCTTCTTGACATGGACTTTTTGTTAAGTTATAATGGTTGATAAGCATTCCAGATCATTACATTCTCAAACATTTGCGAGAAATTTTTTGATTCAGCACTGAATGTCCACCAAATTAAAGACATTTTTAGTCTATCCTAATTAATCTAGTTAATGAATGATAAAATGAGTAGCAAAAATAAAAAAAAAGTCACAAGTCAGATTACATGGATATATATTTACATTATATACATTTTTAAGGTGTAGCTCAATCCAGGCAAACAAGCCAGCATGAAACTCAAGACTCTAGCAAAATGATATATTGAACATGTATTACTAGATAGATACGCCACTTTACTCTTCACAAATGAATGAATGGTAACTTTTACAAGGCTAATTAAAGCTAAAATGGTTTAAGGAGAGCTATTCCCCAATACAATGTCTTAGTGAAGAGTCAATAGGAAAAAATTACACTGCAAATGTTAAAATCAAAATCTACAAAGTAATACCCTTATCCCAGTATGTTTGTTTTTTGTGTGATTATAGCAAATATTTTTTTGAAAAAGCTATCCCAGTTAAAATCCAGCAGAGACTATTTTCAACCTATTCAAATGTATACAGCAGTGATTTATATTTTAAATCTGCAGATAAAATTCTTGAAAAAATTAACGAGAAAGCTCTCATTTAGTTCTTGAATTATAAAATGAAAATGCATCAGACTGTAGAATTATACGCTGCGTAATGGTCCAGAACTAGCCAAATATCTTTGAATCCATGTAATAGTAATTCATTAATAACATTGGAAAGAAAAAGATACATAATTGGGTATGCAGACAATTCATGTGGAGTTGTACAAAATATATAGATAAGCTATGCTTTATTGTATATGATTGTTTCAACATATCGTCAACAGGAACACTTGATACGTCATTTTTAAAAGCATGAGAAGAAATGAAACAAACATTTTTTTTAAAACTATTCTTTATTTAAACCTCAAGTACACAACCCATCAAGCACATAATTGTATTAAAAATTATTTTTATTTGGACTTAATTTCAGGATCTTTGGCGGCTTGCAAATTGCCTAGAGCACGAACAAAGAAAGCCTCTACTATAAAACAAAGGTGATCAAAATAAACTATTAACACTAGATTATTTTAACATAAGCCATTCAGCGGCATTATCAGTTGCAGTTGTGCCTCTGAACAAACTCTTGTTTATATTTTACTTGATATTTAATCGATCTAATAACTTTTACTGCGTTATACTTTCTCTTGGAACAGCTACTTCAGTGGTTACAAATGAACT
Source organism: Lymnaea stagnalis (assembly GCA_964033795.1). Classification (NCBI taxonomy): domain Eukaryota; kingdom Metazoa; phylum Mollusca; class Gastropoda; family Lymnaeidae; genus Lymnaea; species Lymnaea stagnalis. The sequence goes on from CAXITT010000140.1 coordinate 1,177,146, forward strand.
GCCCAGTAATTTTTATCCCCCTTCTCCCTCCCTCCATATATAAGGGGAAATCAATAATATGATAAAATTGTACATACACATAGTTACAAAACATACACTTCACATTGGACAATATAGGTAACAAAACAGATGTAAAAATCCTTGATATTTTTTGTTTCCCTACTTTTACTGGAAGAATCAGATCTTGACTAAGTTACTTTTTTAGCAGCAACTGAATCCACTCAAGTATTTTATGACGCAAGCAGATAAATTTGAAAATAAAATACATTTACAACTTTTATAATTTAAACTGGTTGATAACATGATGTTTTAAGACTTTTGAAACCATATGTAAAGTTTTGCCTGGTCTTGTATATATAAAAATAAATGAAATATTAAAAATTCCACAATCTAAAGCAAGAAAACATCTCATCCACACAATATGATACCGTTGACATTCTGGTGATGACAAGGTTCGAAGATTTGAACCCTGCCCATTCAAATGTTTATGTTCATGAGTACATGCTGCCTTCAACCTTCCTCCCATGCAGATCCCACCTTAGTGGACAGGACTGGGGTTCTCTGGTTTGGGCACATGATTTCCAGAGTCTGGAGCAGAGTGGGCAGTGGTCAAAATAGCTCCTCCATGAGACACAGCTGGATGGTCAGTTGTTGAGTGAATAGCTACTGCTGCTACAGCAGGGTTAAATCCTGGATAACCAGCAGCGCCATTTATACTATCAAATGGGCCTGCAGGGGGGAACGGATAGCGCACAGTACCTGGGAGGATAAATTTGTTACATTTTAAAAATCTCTTATTCATATAATTTAATTCACACTATCATAAATTACACCCTTAATTAGAAAGACTACTAATCTTGACCACCCTCACCACTAATACTGCAAAAGCAATAGTCCCTGTCACACTAGCACTTGCTGGTGAACCATAATATGTTCAGCTCTAATCATAGTTAAATGAATTATTTGTATCCTGTACATTTCATGTCATAAATTTTGAAAGTTTTTAAAAATAAAGTGGTCCATTAGAAAACATTGCACTAGTTAGCATACAGAACATGATATAAATTATATTAGCCTTGGGAATATCTATTCCAGAAATAAAATAATTGCATAAACTTTTATAAGTATGAAATAAGTAATCTAGTTTTTTTTAAAGTGCCATTTTAAAGTGTACAGACTTAAAGTTGGGTTGTTCCACTAAAAAAAGCACACTTTATTGAAATAAGAATTTATAGGGACTATGCACCTCTAACCTACTCTTGCTTCATGTGCCGCAAACCGCCTTTTAATGTATGAAGCCTGTGTAGGTGGCCTAGAAACCTACCATACAGTTTACTGCTGTTCTAACAAGACCAAACATAGCTTATGAACAATGCCATATTTTTAGCTTTTCTCATTACTAAGTTACAAGAGTTGGAAGTTAATCATGGCCCACCAAGATTTTTAAAAGTGTATTCACCAGATGAGTTCATGAAAGTATCAGACTGATGTAGAATCTATTAAAATTGATGCAAAAAAGTGATATTGATAAAACTATAATTAAGACTCTGAATTAGACTCTGTACTATTAATTAACTATTGGTAGGTAGTTGAGGCAAAATGGTGACCATTGTGAAGGCAATGAACTTTTAAAAATAAGATTATCTCTGCTTATCTTATTTATTGAAGTAACAATGAAGCATTTATTTTAGAAAGATATGGAACAAACTTGGGGTTATCAAAAATTTATTTAGTGTATTGCTATCAGGCATGCTATCAGGTAAGACTAACATCTAAACTATAATATATATTAAATAGGGAAAACGCTAACTATAAAAAATAACTGAAGATAAAAATGGATACAAAAATAATAAAACCAGATTTAAAAGTGGTCAACAAGTATGTGCAACTAAATTTTAATGCAATATTGCGCCGATTGAGTAATACACATTTTTTCAAGCAGATTTTCTCAAGTTAATTTATATAATTCAAATCTTCCTTTGAAAAAAAAAACAAAACAGAAACAATTTTTAAAAAATAACTAAAAATAAACAGCATAAAACATTAGTTGCACAATTGATAATTAATATCAAGTTAAAAATGAAATTCAAAGGCTCTTACTTTACTTACTAGTGGTGGGGGTGAAATACTCCTTATTGACACAATTCCTTAAGCTTTCAGGAATGCGACCTAAAATTGCTCGCCGCACTTCACCTGCCGCCATCTCTCTTAATTCTGTAACACTTTGCTCGCTATAAAATGCTGAATGTGGTGTGCAAATGAGATTGGGACAATCTTTTAAGGGACCTAAAGAATATACAAAATGTTAAGTCAACAAAAATATAGAAAATTTTTATTATGTTGGAAGATATTTTGTTATAGCAATTTTATAAGCATTTTATTTTTTTTCTCTACTAAAAAGACTTTAAAAAGTTTTCATTCTTACTGTTAGCAAAAACAAGTGGCTCATTTTCCTGAACATCAAGTGCTGCAGCTCGTATTCTACCATCTTTTAAGGCTGCAGCAAGTGCATGTTCATCTACAAGACCCCCTCGTGCAGTATTGATAAGAAAGGCTCCTGAAAATTTTTAATTAATTAATTTTTATTTTAAACACATGAGACAGGAATGGGGAGAAAAAACTGAAAAAGAATATAAGGGGTAAGATCAAGATGGAAACATGAATAAAGAAAAAGATAGCTGCTGAAAAAGTTTCTTATTGGGTTTAACTATTAGATTTAAAATAAATATAATTTCCATATTACCTGGCCTCATCTGTTTGATTGTGTAGTCATTTATTAGATGGTGATTATGTTCATTCAGATTACAATGCAGCGACACACAATCACTCTGGAAAAGTAGCTCCTGAAGTGTGTAAACTCTGGTAATACCTGGAGAGATAGTTTCATGTGCACCAAAACCCTTAGTATGTTTAAGATATAGTGTTTTAAAACATTTAATAAATGTTAGGAATTTTGCTAACTAAATATAAAATGAGATTCTTCATTAAAATACTATTAAAAGACTTCAAAAGATTACCTAAAGACTTTTCAATACCATCTGCCAAGTAAGGATCATAAAAGATGACATTGAACCCAAATACTTTTGCCCTAATAGCTACTGCTGTTCCAACTCGACCTGCAGAATAAATCGGTGATGCATTACAAAAAGTGGGGGTTCTTATGTTGTTAATTATGTTGACATTTTCAATCTTACATAATGCATTAACAGCCAATTTAAAGGCTTTTTTTTTTCTATCAAGACTACACTGGTTTCACTTTGACACAAAAGGTAAATTTATTGGCCCTTATAAATTATAAAAAGAAGGGAACTTACCAAGACCAACAATACCAAGTGTATCACCACGGATTCTAGCTGAACCCTGAGCAGCATCACGTAATTGTTCAGGACCATTGATCTTCTTTCCCTCGCGAACCATGTTGGCAAGCCAATATGTGCGGCGATATAAATTCAAAATGAGGCACAAGGTTGAATCTGCTACTTCCTCTACACCATAACCAGGAACATTACATACAGCAATACCTGTAAATATCAAGAGAGCCACTGTATTGTTTACATCTGCAAAACACGTTTGTGTTCATGGTATAAGAAAAAGAATTTTGTGCAATAAGGTCAGATCATGTCTTATAGTTTTTATTATTTATAGCACTATTTTACTTTTTTTTTTTTTAAATGAAACCAAGTACCTCATAAAAAAGTACTCTTAATTAATTCAATCAGTTTCAAAACTTCAAAACCTTTTTGAAGACTATTTCCAATTTGTGAGCTGCTTTTCTGTATTTAAAAATAAATGTTTTTATACGAACAGCTTTAATACTACAAGAAAAAAATGTATTGGAGCAGTGCAGCAAACTTTAATTGCTGCACCGAACTAGTATCTGTACTAATTAAAGTTCCCTCGATAATGGAGAACATAATATGAAATCGAATCAAGTCTTTACTTGCATTTTTATTTTTGCATATTATTTCAGTAAATATTGTATTGTTATAAGTCAGAATATCTTGATATATATGTACTGCACGTTTGGACAGCTCAATAATTTCACTATGCAATCATTAATGTTTTGCCTATTTATGGAATGTATCTTGCTTCTTGTACAGTTTTCTCACATACGATTACACAAATTATAAATTGCAATTAAATACAATTATGAAAAGCCCACTCCCTAAACATACATGTTTACTTCAAAATAAAGTTTTCTCGCACAAGTCATGAATGCATCTCCTTTTGTAAAAAAAAACCAAAGAAAAAATGGACAATTCTTAATATTGATTTAAAATATATGGGGGGGGGGGGTTGGGGAGTGATTATTCATTCGTAATGCTCACATGGCAAAAAAGCAATTATACGTCTAATTTTTTTTCTATTATTAAGTTCTTTTAGAAATTTTCAGCCGATAGCTTTTCTAAAAAAAAAAAATTGTAATACTTCATGCTAAATTGTTACGAGTTTTTCCAGGGCTCTTAAACTTCTTATTTTGTCAAGATGACACAACAATCTCCCTTTTTAGAACAAAAGTCTTTGAGAGCATATTTAAGAATTACAGGGAAATGCAGCTTAGAGTCCACTTGAACCTTTTCAAAGTCCCTTTGGGGAGAACTGTGAGCCACAGATGACGAGCCCCTATTCCACAAACCATAACATGCATAAACTAGCAGTAACTATTTCAGAAACAATTGTGTTATATTTTAAGGAAAACTTTTCGATCATAGTCCCAGTATTTGTACATTTCATAAATTTCTTTCTACAATAATAAATGTGAGGGAGTATTTCTAAATAAACTACTTTGTTAATTTAACCTAAAGACGGGATTTAATTCCACTTTTAAAGATAACTAAATTATTTCTTTCTGTATTTGCAGTGTTTACATTTAAGTTACTATTTTAGCTGAAAGGATTTTGTTTTGCAGAATTTACCATATAATATTTCATGTAATCAAAATCATTTTCCCCCTATGATCACAGATATTGGGAATATTTTCAGATATTGGTCATACTTTTTCTACAATAATAAATGTGAGGGAATATTACAATTTAAATTAAAGGATTTTTTACAGTCTAACATCTAGATGGTATTTACTCCTACTATTAAAGAGACCTTTAATATTTATTTCTGCACTTGCAGTGTTTTAATTTAAGTTCTTGATATTAATTGAAAGAAAATTTGTTTTTCAGAATGTTCCATATAATCAAAATCCTTTTTCCTATAATCACAAATATTGGGAATATTTTCAGAAAATGGGTTTGTCCCTAAATCTATGAACATTTAATAAAGAATAGAAATAGGTTTCTAAATATTATTTAAATTTTTCTTTTAAATGTATTTTCCAAACAAAAGCTTTCATTTAGTAAAGTTACCTATTTATAAAGCACAGTCATAGTTAAAGAAAATGTATGCTTAAAATTAACTAAAAAGTGGGGCTTCCCCAATCTATACTAAAGTGCATACTATGGTAATTTTACAAGATCATGAAATTTTACATGCATACACAAAAACAGAAATGAAAAAAAAAATGAAATCTGGTAGATCAGCTATTGGTCCCTCATTTCTCTACGCTGAGCATCATGGTAACCAAAGCCCCCCCCCCCTCTTTTTTAAAGCTGACAACTTACCCATTTCACCTGCTGCTTTGACATCAACGTTATCATAGCCACTTCCAATCCTTATGATGACTCTTAAGCTTTTAAATTTATCTAAATCTTCTTTAGTCAATGTTATGGTGTGCCACATCAGTGCACCCACAGCTTCATTTAATACCTGCAAATATTTTTTTTTTAAAAAAAGGTTTAAAGGTTTAGTGAAATCACAAATCCATTGAAAAAAGGAAAGTATGAAAATGAAAATGCAAATAATAATAATAAGATGTCATATATAGCGCGGTACCCCAGCCTAGGGCTGGGCTCACTGCGCTGTACATAAAAATTTTATCAAAAGAGACAATCATGACATTAAAATAAAATACATTTATGAAATAAAGAACAGCAATGTATATTCACCCACCCCACCACATAACTTTTACAAGGCAAACCATGGACAGCAGCCAGCAAGATCGTTTATCGGTCAGAGGAGGGGAATCAGTCAGGGTAGTATAATTTAAAAAGATGTTTTTAGTGCAGTTTTGAAGGCCTGGGTGGTTGGTATATTGCGTATGTGTAGTGGCTAAGAATTCCATTGTTTGGGGGCGCAGAATGAGAAAGATCGTCCACCATATGTTTTAGTGTGTGTCTTGGGAACGGACAGACTATGCATGTCTGCAGAGGAGCGAAGCTGTCGAAGGGGTGAATAAAACAAAAAATGTAATTACCTTTTCATGAATTTCTTGGGTAGACTGGGCATCACAAAATGCTACAGTAGCAACATCTTTCAAAATGGGCATTTCAATTGAGCAATCCCTCCCATCAAGTAAAGCCACCAAGGGACGTGGATGCATTGGCCCATTAGGGATTGGACCACGTATAGACACTAAAAATTAAAGGAAAAAAAGTAAGTCTAAAATGAGGAGGTTGCTAAAACAAATATAAAATATAAAATGCAAAGTTAAACAGTAATTACCTTTACATCTGATTATTTATTTTACAATACAAACACACAAAACTCACTTGTATTAGGCTCCAATCTAGCCTTCTTGGGAGCCGTCTGCATAAGAAAAGACAACTTTCACTACTTTATTTTAACTGGTACTGGACAAAATGAAGTCAATTGTGAGCTGTGAACTAGCTTTACAAGATCACAGGCAATGCTGCAATTACAATACAACATTTTTGTTTCCACATAACATAAGCAAACATTCTGCTTTTAACATTAAATAAGCTTTAACAATTCTATAAATAACATGTTTTATTCACGTTACATTAAAACTATGAAAAAAAACTCTGGGATGTGAACATAAAACATGCAGTTAGCTCAGTTTTAAGTAGGAACTTACAAGATAAAGTTGCAAGCAGCTCCAAAAAAAATGTCCAAAAATCTGCTTGGGGTGTGCCAAACCCTTAAATGTTAGCCTGTAGTCATACTGCAGACCTTTCTTGGGTAGCCTATAAAATAAAATTGTTAAAATACTAATTGACTTATTAAAAAGGCAATCCTCAGTGATATTTATTAAATTCAAAATGAAATATAATCAGATAACCCAACTTAATTCAGAGATTCACAGCACATTTTATTCCACATATTATAAATTAAAATTAGAAACAGCAGGATATATGAAAAAAGGTGGACATCAAGAAGACACTCTCTTGATCAAATGATTCACACTTAAAAGTTTGGGCCTACAAAATGTTGATTGTAATTATTTAAGAGGACATTTTTTTTTTAAATGAAATTTTTCATTAATTTGTATTAAAATTCAACTTACACATTTCAAAAGAAATGAAAAAAGAACCATCCTTGCTGATGATACCCCAATACCCAACAACGGTGGGGAAAAAAGATGTATGTGCGCTAAAAGTGCTGTCATTTGATTGGTTAAAAATTGAAATACCTGTGCTGCATTGTATGTTAAAACTTAACAAAATGTAGACTACTGCTTAACTTATATCAGAAATGGGTGTCGGCACAATAGATTAGGAAATATTTGATAACTTTTGTTTCAGAATGATTTTAGAAGGTATTTAAACCAGATTATTTTCATTAGAGGTGTAAAACCACACTAAAGAGTCGTCATAAATTATAATTTTCTATGTGCAAAATATCAGTTTCATTCATAGAGTTTGCCATGAGCTAAATGATCTTCTGGAAACTGGAGAGAGCCCTCCCCCACTTTAAATACCAAAAGGGAAGCGTTATCCACACAGCTCTGTGAATAACGTTTAGCGTTATCGGCAGACCGAAATCTGCGAATAACGACGAGCGTTATCCACACAGCTCTGTGAATAGTGTTTAGCGTTATCGGCAGACCGAAATCTGCGAATAATCATATAATGCATTAGAACTAGACTGGTGAAAAATTATTGTTGGATGTAGGCTATTAATATTACTATTAGTATACTGAACCGTCATGAGTTATTATCTAATTTTTTTTCACTATCAATTATAAAAAAGGGCAAATTTATTACTATTAGTATGGTAATATCTGTATACCGGTAGCATAATAATAATAGCCTATAACTATACTAAATATAATGCAGTATAAAGTATATACACAATTGTAGTAGGCCTATAAGTAATATACTTAGTTACTTAGCTTAATCAGTATACACATACATGGGCGCCCGCAGAAAACTTTTTTTTTGGGGGGGGAACTTAGTTACTTAGCTTAATCAGTATACGCATACATGGGCGCCCGCAGAAAACTTTTTTTTTTGGGGGGGGGGTGTTATTAATAACTAAGTGTTATTTCAACTATTTCTGGAGCGGCATATTGTGTCCCTACTTATTATGATACTTATTAGAAAATAAAATAAAACAAATAAAACGTGACATATTTTTGCAGCTAAACATTAATACACAACTCTGTGATCTAAAATATTTGAATAAGTAAGTTATTAATAAGTATGTGTTTATTAGAGTAAAAACAGATGGATGTCAAAGTCTATGAGTGGAATTATACAAAGAAAATTAAACAGTCAAAAGAGCTAAAAGTATATCACAATGTACAGTTAGAACAGCTGTATCTGACTTAAACATGGTTTATGCGGCTGATCTGCATGATCATGTTGTTTACAGTTTTTTTACGAAACTTGAATGAACATTCTAACAAAATAGATTGAAACTTGTAACAATACTATATGAAAATAGTAATAAAACTATGTGAACAGAAAAAGAAAGCTATAGGAAGAATATTATTATAATATAACACTACGAAATAACCATTAAATATTTTTTTTTAAATTTTATTTATAAAAATGAGGCTTCCCTGACGGGGAATCGAACCTATGTCTGCTGGGTGACGGTCGGAGATACTGACCACTACACTCCCGAGGAGATGTGTATAAACGAACTTTGTATTTTATATTCATAATTTAATTTATCACATTCTGCGAATAACGTTTAGCGTTATCGGCAGACCGAAATCTGTGAATAACGGCGAGCGTTATCCGCACAGCTCTGTGAATAATCACTTCGATACCAAAATAAGAAAGAAATCCTGGAGGGGCAACCCCTCCCCCTAATTTAAAAAAAAATTAAACTAAGAAAAAAAACTTGCAATAAGCGAGCACGAACATAAATATAGAAATCTTTTGAAATGGCGCTATAGGCGGAAGTCGATCTGGGGGAACCTCCATGACCCATTTACCGTGGAATACATTGCTGGCCTTACGCCAACTCAACCCATTATCCACCAAAAATTTTAAATAACAGTACTTGCATAACATTATCTACTTGAATGGAAACATTCCAGTGGACACTTTCCAGTGGTGTGTAAGCAAACTGCAGTGAACATTATTTTCATTTATTAGGCTTAGGCTTACTCACTAGAACAGGCCCGCAAAAGTTGTAACGAAATATTCTTTCTTAATAGCTTTCCCCCCTGTCTTATTTTTCGGCCTGCTAGACTAATGCAATCATATTCATATAATATTATTATTATGCTTATCACATTGACACTTGTCTTTGAACCTAGTTAGGTTTGATTTCCTGTACTGTAAGGCTAACCTGATAAATAAGACATCAGAATTAGTTAGTCTACTAATCACTAAGTAATGTTGAGTCGGCCAATTTGGAGAGATGTCACCATGACGTCATAGTCTTTGTCATTTGTGTGTTTATTATAGATAGTTGCAGTGAATTCGGGTTCAGGTTAGGTTGAGGGATACATAATTTAGGGTTCAGGGGATACATAATTTAGGGTTCAGGGGATACATTTAGGGTTCAGGTTAGGTTTAAAAATTAACTGGTCTTGTGAAGCAAGATGGCAGCATCTCTCTAACCTAACTTTACCGTCGAGTCTTTTATCAATTTCTTTTACAATTAAATAGGGCATTCAAAAGGCCTACTAACTACAGCAAATGACCAAAAAAAATGAAAACAATGACAATGCCCTATTTGAAAAGGTTTTTAGATATAGAGCTAAAAAAAATTTATTCTCAAAAAGTTTTGCTTGATTTCTTTGTTTAATTATGATTAGACCTAGGCCTAGGAAGTCTTATGCCAAATTTGCAGAAACTGAAACATAGTTACAGTTACTATTAAGTACTGAAGTAGTAATAAGAATCTAGCCTGTAAATCAAAAAACTACAATCCCTACAAGTATGACTATGACTACCAACTAGATAAAAACGTTATGCTTGTTTACAAAAAGAATTGCTTTCATTGTAGCCCTAAGTATTGTGTGCAATTATTCTTTTCTTCCCATTCCCAGCAACAAACAGAAATGACAGAATGATAATGATTAAAGAATGAATATGAAATTCAACTTGCAAAGGAAGCAAAGCAGGTTAACAAAAAAAGAGAGTACTGTGAATACTATTCATAAATACTAGTTTGAAATTAGTCAAAGAACAGTATAACGTAACAAGGCAGGAAAAAGACAAAACCAAACATTGTAAACGTATTTTCTTCATTCGAAATTTTATAATCCATTTCGAATATTTCTAAATAAAGGATTAAAGTCAAAGACTAAAGACATTAGTACTACTCAAACTAGAGAAGAGGATATCCTAGTTTTCATTCTATCCAGGAGTAGGGTTTGAACAAAGTTATATTGTTTCAAAACAATGGTTCACACTAGAAGAATCTGCTTCTGGCTTGATTTTAAAATTTCGTATTTATAAATTATAGGCGTTTTATTTTACAGAATTACCTACGTACAGAATACCGAAGTTTAAGTTGGTATCTTTCACAACCAAGCGTGCGGGGCTTCTACTTAGAGGCGAATGGCGTTTACAATCTCGCGTTGTCGCGTGATTTTCGTTACAAATAAAATGTAATTCAATTTCAGCCAGGTTTTAATTCTAAAACTTTCTTAGTGTTTTATTAAATATAACGTTAAATAAATTAATAATAAATAAAATTTATTTAAAATGTTATTCTGCGATAACATTTGTGGGGGGGGTATTTTTTTAATAATTTAAAAATCTGAGGCTCTGTCAGGGAGCTGTATACTGAAACTGCTATTTAAAAAATATTTTAACATTCCAATCGCTGCCGCCCAGAGCAGGTTACAAAAATCACGATAAAACAATAATTTCAGGCTAGGTCCGAAACAAAAAGATTTAAATAGCAATATTTTGGTTTTTTATCGGTTTTTTTTGTTGTTGTTTTTTTTTATATTGTGGGTGTTTTTTCAACCATGCTCTCTTTAACTTCGGTGCATAGAGCGCTGGTTATATTGCATGAATAAGCCTATATCACATAGTTTAAAAATACCACAACTGGAGGCTCTGCATATGACTAGAAAAGTCATAGAAAAATCATTGCAGATTCCTTAGTCCTAGCCTACAGTCTCCAGGAATATATACCAAATTCTATCTCGGTATCTATTCCCATCTCTAAAGTGCCCAACTTGACATTCTTGTTTAAATGAATCTTCTTTTTTTTACTCTGACTGTTTCATTCAAACACAAAGTAAAGGGTTATTCATCACCCGGGTTGATTGCAATGTTCCCTTTAAGCTGCGCGGCCGCGCAGCAATCTCACAGACTCCGCGCAGCAGTTTTGAGTACCGCACAGCTAATTTCCACTTAAGTTTCTGTAGGCTGAAAATTTTGCCCACAAATAAATTGATGCTGTAAAAATTTGCACACAACTTTATGATTTTGCACACGAACCAACAAACCTAAGAGGGAACATTGGTTGGTTGCATTCTTGGTCGGGGTAGGGCCAAAAAAAAGATTGTGTTTGGTGAGACCACAATGGCATAGTTAATGAAAATGATGATAAGAGCTGCTGTGAGGAAGGAAAAGGGGGTTGGAGGTGATATAATCGAAATTCTTATGTATATATATACTACGCTCTTAGCAAAAGGCGCCTTTGCTGTTTAGGCAATGTAAGGTGGATGAAAGATGGTGGTATTCCAAAGGATCTGCTGTAAGGAAAGTTGGCAGAAGGGGCAAGACTTATTGGACGGTCGCGGCTGCGATTGAAGTACGTTATGTCATTTGTGGTAGTTTATTTTAGTTAAACTGAAGAAGTCAGTTTACAAACATATAGTCCATTCAATTATCTTTCATTTGATACCTCATTTTGTCTTACAAACCCAACAATAATATTTTAAATAGTTGTTTGTTTTTTTTTAATCCCAACCTCTCACTTCTGGTACCCGAGTGCGAATAGTCGCAGCTTAAAATATATTGGCATGCGCATTGTCGCCATTTTGATCGTCCTGCTTTCACTATGCCTTGGCAAAATTTACCCACGATTCCCAAGCAGGGTTCATGTTCAACCCTCAAGTCTCGTAGCGAGTCTTCTGACTAAACATTTCATCATGATTTTAGAAAGCAAACACCCGAGTAGCAGACTCATCGGCGAATGTTTCCCTGTTGATGAGACGTAGCCTATATCACTTGAACGTTTACAGCTTGATTTCAGAAATGGTTCAAATTGAGTTCAAAGGTGAACAATCACGAGACATCTGAAGTACGCCTAATATCCTCGTTTGAAAAATGGAAAATACCGCCAGAAGAATGTAGGTTTCACAAAACAGCTGATGCCCAAGTATTGATTTGAGAGACATGAAGAAGAAAACTTTAAAGTCATCTTGCACAGCCTACCAGGAGGTCCTTTATATTGGCTGTTTTCTCGGCACCTTCGGCGGAAGCAAGAAATCTATACACATGTTTGTCAGGGCCGCGATGCAGTATAAATCGGGATGCCAGTAAGCTTGAATCTTGTTCCACCCTAACACACAATTTCTGGCATATACGTAGCCACTGTGTCGCTTTAGATTACTTTTTGACACTCTGTCGGCTGTTGGTCGGTCAGATGATGGTTGTTCAATATCTACTTGCTTTGTGATTATGTGTTTACCTCGTGAATGTGGGGCATGCTGGGGAGTGAGCCAGCACATTTGCTCGGTGGCGTAAATATAAATGCCACACTGCCCATGCTGCTACTTGCTGGTCTATGCGGTGGAGGGTGATATCTTTCTGCCCTTGCTGCCACTTGCTGGTCTATGCGGTGGATGGTGACATCTTTCTGCCCTTGCTGCCACTTGCTGGTCTATGCGGTGGAGGGTGATATCTTTCTGCCCTTGCTGCTACTTGCTGGTCTATGCGGTGGAGGGTGATATCTTTCTGCCCTTGCTGCTACTTGCTGGTCTATGCTGTGGACGGTGAGTCTATGCGGTGGATGGTGACATCTTTCGGCCCTTGCTGCCACTTGCTGGTCTATGCGGTGGAGGGTGATATCTTTCTGCCCGTGCTGCTACTTGCTGGTCTATGCGGTGGAGGGTGATATCTTCCTGCCCTTGCTGCTACTTGCTGGTCTATGCGGTGGAGGGTGATATCTTTCTGCCCTTGCTGCTACTTGCTGGTCTATACTACCCATAATTTGTGTGGTCAGCTGGGTTAAGTCAGGTGACAGTGCTACTGAGAGCTGGGCAGAAAATTCCTCCCGCATCCATCGTTGTGCGTCCCTGCGGATGCCATCAAAGGAGCGGCCAGTATGTAGCCTGGCCTACGCCTCGAAATTTCTGTGTAGGGCGGGTGGTTGCAGACCTTGGACGAAAAAGTCTCGCAGCGTGTCACCGGCGATGATGCCAGGTCTTGCCGCATTGGCTATCATAAAGAGGCTTCTTAATTATGTCGCATAGTTCTCGGCAGATAGAGTTGTGACGACACGATAATCACCCCAGTAATCTGCAGAATAAAGTGCAGCAGTTTATCTGGAGTGTCTATAGTCGCAACAACCTGATCTAGAATGTCCGACGAGCACATCCCTCCATATGACCACAGAGGCAGCGGGCATCGGCTGCAGCTGTAGGAAGAGTCTTGCTTCATTGACAACTGTTCTGCCCCCTCTCTCCATTTTATTATCTTTACAACTGTATATTTGAAAGTCCACGTTTTTTAGAGGGCATTAAAATAGTCAGTAACAAAGGGAGTTTTTAACATTCATCAACGAGGAGTCCAAACCCATTCTTTTTAAAAATCTATTTAACTATTTTGGAGTTAAAATCAAAAAGTTATCCGTCTTATCCCATTGGAAAATCAATTGAAAATGTAGGAGTTCTAGCCTTTTAAATATCGAACTTTCTGGAAAATTTTAGATCAGCCCCGAATGCAACTAATATGATTATTTTTAAATCCATTAATATTTAAATATGGATTTTGAAGGGTATGGCTACCAAGATTGGCACAGATTCACGTATACATCTATATTGTTGTCTAAGCCTACTGGTATTTATATAGCTTTTATTCGAAAATAAGAAATGGGGCTCCTAGCCCCGAAGGAATGGATATTATGAGTGCAGTACTGTTATAGTATCGCCTCGTGTAGCAAATGTGTAGCGCTTTTTTAGCACCTACCAATCCCCCCACAAGTATGGCATTAATATTTACGACACCAAGCAAATGTGCTGTGTCACTCCTTCATTGCCCTCCCTTCTCTTGGCTGGGAAAAGGTTGTTTACATTCGAATGCGTTTTATTTATTCTGAAGAATGCCATTAGATAACGCAATTTCTAGACTTTCTTTACAAGAACGTTCTGAGTTGGTTCTCATATTATATAGGCGGCGTGCTTTCTAAGAAGTGAGACATAACAAAAATAGACTGAGTGAGACAGATAGAGAGAGCGAGAGAGAGAGAGAGAGAGAGATTTTTGCAATATGAGACGTTATATGTGTGTAATTTAATATTTTGGAGGAGTTTACCTCTTTTTTTAAAAAAATTCTGTAAGTTGCTATGTTTTTTTGCTTTTGTACTCGAATTTTTATTTTTATAGACATTTATTTGCGGCTTTCTCACAGGGGCCTTTCAAAATATGACACAATTTTCATAATTTTATGTCCAATTTTAATCCAATGGGAATCTAGCGGTTGTGGTGTAAACATTACTCCACCTGAGTAACTACCGTTTGCAGTTACTAGATAACGCTTAATTACCTCCACATGTGTTTTATTTATTTTTACACAAACATTTATATTATTTTTTATATGTATTAGCTATTTTGAAGAGTACTCATATAAACTATATATTTTACCCCCAAAACTTGTGAACCACTTTTCCAATTTCTGCACTATTTTGCCCACACCATTTTTATTTCTAAGGATAATTTGCACCAAATTTTCAGGAGCCATCAAAATTTTATATACCGTACAATACAAAGGACACAATGTTTTTTTAAATAAAATCAAGATTTCTTACTTTGGGGGTAATTCGCAAATTATGTCACACTCAGGGAGGGAGGGGGTCGAGAATTTGTGACACTTTTTGACAGGGGTGGAGGGGGGGGCGCAAAATTTTGTGACGTCACACTTTTTTATATCTAAAATTTTCAAATTTTGAAAAAATTCTTATTCAATTCATTTTAAAAATATTAATTAAAATTGCCTCAGGTGTTATAAGTAGCGTGAACTCAGTCGCTCACACCTTCTGCAAATATCGAAAAATTACGCAGAAATTGTTGTGGCCATTTTACATTCGGCTTGGGGAGGACTTCGTTGTTTTGCGTCAGTTTTCTTTTATAATACTACATCTTAATCCATGAAGGGAAAATGTTGCAGAATAAAATAAAATCTTAGTTAAGATATGAACATTTTATGTATGTTTTGAATTTTTTAGGTGTGAGGTGACACTAAAAATGGGGGCTGGGGTAAAATGTGTGACACTTTGTGACAGGGGGGAGAGGGGTCTAAAAATATCATTTTTGATGTGACGTAATTTGCGATTAACCCCTTGGATAATTTTATTTGAGGTCGTATTAAAAATAATCATGAACAGAAAAATGGGAGGAAAAATATTTGTAAAGGAAAAAAAACAACATGTTTATTGTATTTTATTTAAATATAGTCTAGGCTTCAGATAGGTATATTTTAACTCATTCTTATATATATCAAAGGTAATTAGAAGACTTTTTAAAGTTTTAGTAATTGTAAATTATTTTTTACTTTTTAGTGCGATTTAACTGTCTGTGATAGAAAGGGTTTCTTTCTTTTTTTTTTTTTTTTTTTTTTTTTTTTTTTTTTTTTTTTCTTTTAATTTTTTTTTTGTTTTTTTTTGTTTTTTATTTCTTTTTTTTTTTTTTTTAATTTTTCAAAAAAAAAAAAAAAAAAAAATTTTTTTTTGTTTGTTTGTTTACTTGTGACATTTAAGTTTTCTCGTGCAGTATTCAGTATTTTATTACACTGTCTTTCTGTTTCAAGCTTCCATATACATTTTTCTTCTATTTCCTTTACAAAGCTTGTACGCAGTCCTTCTTTTATTATCCTTTAAAAAAAAAACAACACCTTGACTCTCTCAAAAACGAGTTAAAACGCATTAAAACGTAAATAAATGCCGAGGTGACCACTTTTCCTACCAATTTTATGCCTTTTAAAGCATATTTATTTTTTAAAAGTATTTTTTAATTTAAATAATAACTATAATAGCCTACATTTACTGTTGGTTGATTATTTATTATCATTTTAATAGTCTTGATTAAACACATTTTTAAACATTTTTATATCATGATAAATAATGATAATTAGGTAACCGGTTTGTGAAAATCAGCAACCGGTTTTTGTTTAAATATTTATTCATAATACAGAAATAAATAAATAGTGAGAAAAGATATCTTTAAGCTTAAAAAAAAAAAGACAGGAACAAAGGACAGTTGCTCAGTGAAATCGTGAAAACTCCTTTCACTTTCAGATCTGGGAAAACTTAAGACTTAAGGTGTTCAATTTCAATTAATTTGTTTTTCTTGTTTTGTATTGTTTGCTGAAGAGGGCGTTTAGCCGAAACATTCGTTTCAATTTTTGTCTTTTTTTCACGCCTGAACACACCTTGTTCCGCTATTTAATTACTTATCAGGGCTTGAAAGTAAAGCAGTCCCCCATATACATTTGTCATATTCTTAATACAGATCACCGGCGTAAAAGGAACTGAACTTCTCAACCTTTGACCTTCATCACCTATTTCCAACGAAAACATGGCTGACATCAAGACTCTCGAGCATTCAACATTAAAAGTATATAGAAATTTAACCGTTACATACTATATAGTTTAGGATGTCTAATATCATTATCATTGAAGATATTTATAATTTACCTTGCACTTCACTTGATTTCTTTTCAAATAGTGTTTATTTAGTTGTTATCTTAAAAGTTTTTTTCTTCTCGTCGCAGTGTGAATGAGATAATATAAGTAAGATCAGATCACTGATTGATTCATAAAATATGTCATATTCTCATTGATGGAATTGATGATTGATTATGATTGATGAATGAGGACAGTTCGACACTGAATGAGTGATTGAGTGAATACATGATCATAATGATGTATCTAAATGATTGAATGAAATTTTAAAATACTTTATTGAATCAGTCTCGTTTTTAGTTTAGTAATAATAATAAAAGTTATTAAAAGTTGTAGGCAGTCAGTAGGTTTAGCTTAGAGACCTTTAATAATAAATTGATAAGTAAGTTTATGCCTAATTTATTTAGCCTAGTGACTAGTGGTAGTAGTAGTAGTTAGTAGTCTAAGTAGTAGTAGTTATAGTGGGTAACTAGCCCCTCCTAGAAATAACATTAGTATTAATTATTAGCTGGGCTTATTTTTATAATAGAACGCACCGGGTGGGAAACCAGCACCTTCTTTTTCTATGGATTTTCCAAAAAGTAACTTGAAAATATGGTGTTTGGTCCATGTGCACTTGAATCGCTCTTTTGAGTGTAGCAGGTAGCAAGTAGGGAAAAATCTTTAAAAGGTGCATGCAGGCTACTTATGTAATTGTCAAGTCTGAATCTGATGCATAAATTACATACTGTGTCCGCTCTGGTTGTCATGGCAGGGCTTTGCTTTTCAATGGTCATGAGGTTGCAAGCTGTGTGCTTACTGTGGGCGGCGACCGCTATGTTTTGTTACACAACTGATGTGTGTAGCAGTGTGTCCACTGTCGAGTGATTGAGTACTTGCGAATAGGGGTGTAGCGGGGGGGGGGGGCGGTCCACTCCAGGGTGGCACATTTTTACCCTTTATTGAGGTGTGACAGGGTGTCATTTTTGGCCAACTAGAGTTGTTTCGAGGAAGGGAGCGGCAAAAGCTAGGCACTAATCCTAGCTACACCACATGTCGAGTGATTGAGTACTTGCGAATAGGGGTGTAGCGGGGGGGGGGGCGGTCCACTCCAGGGTGGCACATTTTTACCCTTTATTGAGGTGTGACAGTGTGTCATTTTTGGCCAACTAGAGTTGTTTCGAGGAAGGGAGCGGCAAAAGCTAGGCACTAATCCTAGCTACACCACTGCTTAGAGCGGTAAATAATTTCTTAATATTAAAAACTTGTTTGTAGTATGGAATAATTTACTAATTACTTCTGAATAACTTGCCCTAATATTAGAAAGGCCAGAATATTAAAAGACACTCTGACAGAAGTCACAAAAATAACAAAACTGTTGACAATTCTGTGTCTGATTTTGAGAAGCAAAGATTTACTTCAAATGACATTCTCGTCTGCTGGATCTATTATTTAATTTTATTTCAATAAGGGGCCATCCATAAATGTCGCTATGTTGGCCCATTTTAGACCTCCCCTCCCCCATTGTCACACAGTTTAGACACTCTCATAATAGATTTTCACAAAATAATGACCCCCCTTTCCCAATGTATGACATTATGGTTGACCCTTAAAAGATTAACAAGATATGAGTACCAGTCCCTTAAAAAAAAATGAAAACAAAATTCACTGGTTGTTAGTTAATATAGGATTATTAAATATTTAAATTCAACCTTATAGGCAGAGGCTATTAGTTCAGTAATTGGCCTAATAATTACAAAATAAGTAATATTAAGCCTACTTTAATTTAATCATTACTATTAGATAGGTTAGGTACTAGTTCTAGGAATTAATAAGAGCATCACTTATTACTCATTAAAGTATAAATATTTATTGATTATGATTATCAAGCTGGACAGGCAGAATCAATCTCAAATTCATGCCAATCTGAAACTGTGTGCAGCTGGCAGAAATTCTGCCTCACTAATCCCACATTCCAAACAAAAATAGAGGATGCCATAAAGTGTAGAGATGGAAGAAGGGTTACCCCTAGTTGCTAGACTCACCACTGAGCTGTACCCTGTTCCTAATGATCATTAAAAACTTATCAGACAAATTGCAGATGGAAAAAGACACCTAATGCTGCAGATGACATTGCTATATGATGCTCTTGCAGAGGTAATGGTGCAAGATGTCTTAATGAAGATTTGAGTAGGCTCATTTCATGCCATGAAAAATGGAAATTGACATTAAACTTAATTAAGACTGTTTACTCTTTCTTCACCAAAAGCAACTGGTTACCCAAACATTTAATCACATTTTCTCAACAAGGCAGACTATTCAAAAAGGAAGAAAACAAGACTTATAGAGGCATACAATTTGGATATAAACATCTACAAGCACATGAAAAATTTGTGAGAGGTTAACTGGATGATGTCTAAACCTAGTAAAAAGTTTGGAAATCGCCTCATGGGATAGTCATAAAACCACACTACGCAAAGAGTGTATTATAGTTATAAATAAATGTCGTGAATTTTGTATTGTCCTCAAACCACATTTATAAATAACTTCACAAACATAAATTCATCTTAAAGTTGACTTGAATTGTTATTTTTATTATTGCACTAAATAAATAAATGATTATTTATGTTTTAGGTCCCTTATGAACTTTTGAACAAACAGTTTCGAGGATCACAGAAAGTGATTGATAGAGAAGCATCAAAACTTAATACTACTGCTGGAGAATTGGAGAAGAAATTTCAAGATCCCAGATTAACTGTGAGAGATGTTACCTCTGCACTGTCAACTATGGTTGACAATTTGTCAATGCTCAAGAGAAAAGTAAGTTGAATTATTTTGTAATCATATATATATTTCCTTAAATTTATTATTAAATACTTTTTAATTTACATTTAGCTGGAAGAGTCACATACACATTGCAAAGAGCAATAATTTACCTTACTCTGTTGCAACATTTAGTAACATTTAAGAGCAAAGTTAAGACTACATGAGTGTGAAAGGAATCATTGACCTCTTCAAAAATAGTTTATCATATTCATATGCTTGGCTGCATGTTCAAAAGTCCTACAGATGACATGCCTGTTTCATTGTTTTTTCAAATTTCACAATAATACCGGTACATAAATAGGTTAAATAGAGTTTGATGTAGTAATTTAACTATAACTATGTGTATGATTGTGCTTTACTGTATATTTAATGTGCATAATTAACACAAATTTCAAAAATATTTTGTTTTTGAAATATAGATGTCAATGAATGGGATCAAAAATTGAAAAACATTATTTAAAAAATTTGCACAAAAAAATGAAATGTTGAAATAAGAATATTTATAAATTTTTCATTTAATGATCAATGTTGGGAATGGTTGAAAACTTGATAATTTCTATATTTGCTTGAAAACCAAAAGAAGTGTCATTGTTAAATTTGCAGTGCAAATAAGATCTCCGCCCTTGTAACTTAATCTGAAAGATTATATACACCATGGGGGCTTAAAAAAGTCTTAATAGTAATAGAGGTAGAATTTCCCTTCCTTGCCTCAAAGTTTCATTTGTGCACATTTGTGCAACTTTGTTTTAAAATCTGCTTTCGTGTCATGTGAGTCTGAAGCAAAGTGCCTGTGATATCCAATTGAATAAGCATAGATAATTCCAGGTTATTTGGTCAGCCGCTCAGAAACTTCCCAGATGCATGTCTAATTCCATCTCTCTTTTAAAAAAATTATATTTACCCATTTAAAGCGAAGGTACCAGCCTACAATCGACCCATTTTATCTTATTGGTGATAATTCTTTTTATTGCTTGAAACAATAGTTATGTAAAAAGTACTTCTTGACTTGTACTCATTTCATTGAGACACATGCAGTTTTTTAGTAGTTGATCTTAAAAAATAATTATTTTATGTTCTAATTATCATCTTTAGGCTGAGGAAAGCATTCAGGAAGAATTGGGAGCATCCAGAGTGATAAAAAGGAGATTAGAACATCTACAGGAGCGAGACACTCCAGGAATTAAAGACTTAACTCCTCCAACTTGGTGGCAAAAAAATAGGTTGGACAGAATGCTGGTGGAGTATTTTTTAAGAGCAGGCTACTATAGCTCAGCACTCAAGCTGGCCAAACATTCCAACATAGAGGTTAGTATTGTATTTGAACTAAAATTTGATTTTCATAAATGTGGCTGGGTCAACAGGTTACTCAATGAAATGATTTTTACATTTTTTCAATTTATTTTAGACATATTAATTTTAGAAGTTTTTATTTGAGCAAAAATTTATTGTTATTTAATATTGGGCCATTATTAATTAAATAACTGACTATACATATTCACACATTTAATATAAATTACAATGAGAATTCACCACATCACAATTGATTATTTTCATATGTAAAATGTTTTAAAATGGCAGAGTTTATATATTTTAGCCATTCTTCATTCATCTTAATCTTAATGATAAGGAAATGAGTGTTAATGAGTTTAAACCAGTCTTTACATTACAAAATATACTTTTAATAACACTATTCTTTCAGGATCTGACAAATATAGATTTATTTATGACATCCAAAGAAATTGAAGATGCACTTGCAAAAAGTGATACAAAACCATGTCTGAGTTGGTGTGTAGATAATCGTTCAAAGCTTCGTAAAATGAAGGTAATGCGATATTATAAAATATGTATGGAGATATACATATATATATATACACACACACACACACACACATATATATATTATGTGACTGTGTAATAATATGGAGCCAAATCTTGAAACTTTTAAAAACATTTTTATAACGATAAAATACATTCTCTTCCATTGTTTCATTTTTTTTCCCACAAGTTCTGGCTACTAACATTAATTGTTTAATTTCAGAGCACCTTAGAGTTTAATGTGCGAAAGCAAGAATTTGTAGAGCTCATTCGTGAGGACAAGCGCCTAGATGCAATCAGGTGACATTTACTTCTTGTATGGGAACATAAGAAAATGTGGTTATACCTTGCAGGCAAATTGTGTTAGAAGGGTGATGGTAAGATTACTGAAGGGTAGTGCAGTTAAAGTGCAACTTTAAATGTATAACCTATTGTGAAAAGGAGGTTAACCATTGCCTGTCATTTGAAAAATGATCAATTGGAATGTAAAGATGCACATTTAATGTGTAACAATGTTATATTACCGATATGACAATGCTTGGTGGTAACATTGTTAGCTAATACTTTGTACGGCCTTTGGCTGCTGATGGAATAATTGATTCATTCCAGTGTCCACTCCTCATACTCATTTGTTTCTCTCTCTCACCAAGAAAGTGATGACGTCCAATTGTATAATTTACAGTACTTTATTACATATAATAAATACGTCAAACAATAATTAATTCCTTAATTCCTTTTATTCTGTTTGTCTGGACAATCCTTAATGAAGACTTTTAACAGCTTCTTTAATATATGATTTCAGACATGCTCGCAAATATTTCTCCACGGCAGAACAAACGCAAGTATTAGAAGTGCAAAAGCTGATGGGAATGCTTGCTTTTAGTTCCGATAATCCTGAGAACCCCTATAATGTAATTATTTCATTAAGTTATAATATCAATAAATGATTTCAAAAAGCCTTCTTTAGTTTAAAATTACAATAACATAATGGAAACATTAAAGGAACACAGCTCATATTGATAGAGCTAAAACAATCATAGCTCATAGTGACAGAGTTAAAAGATCATAGCTCATATTAATATGGTTTAAGGATCATAGCTCATGTTCATAGGGTTAAAAGATTATAACCTATGTAGTGTGCTGGACTAGACAGCTTCCAACCCTATGAAGTGTGATGGACTAGACAGCTTCCAACCCTATGTAGTGTGATGGACTAGACAGATTCCAACCCCAGGTAGTGGGATGGACTAGACAGACTCCAACCCTATGTAGTGTGATGGACTAGACAGATTCCAACCCGAGGTAGTGTGATGGACTAGACAGATTCCAACCCCAGGTAGTGTGATGGACTAGACAGATTCCAACCCTATGTAGTGTGATGGACTAGACAGATTCCAACCCTAGGTAGTGTGATGGTCTAGACAGATTCCAACCCGAGGTAGTGTGATGGACTAGACAGACTCCAACCCTATGTAGTGTGATGGACTAGACAGATTCCAACCCTAGGTAGTGTGATGGACTAGACAGATTCCAACCCTAGGTAGTGTGATGGACTAGACAGATTCCAACCCTACATATTGTGATGAGCTATGTTCATTTTATTTGATTTTTTTCTTGTTTTAATTGTTTGCTTTAAAAACATTCATTGTTTTGTATTTTCCTCCAAACTTTTGTTCCTTATTTCTTTTTTAAAACATGATCCTCCATATTCTTCTTCTCATTACATTTAATCTACATTTTTTAAACCACTATTTCTTTACTTTGACTCTTCCTACATAATTGATAGATCATTCCCTGAACACTTTAACTCAAAGTCAGGCATGCAATAGAGTGGAAACAGAAACTAAATAAGGAAATAGTTTATATTTGACTTCGCTCTACCAATATGTTTGTGATAAATGTTTAATAGTTACCGAAAATTGAATTTATAACCTATAAAAATTCATTTTAAAGAAATAAAATTCCTACTCTTTTTAAAGATTACAATTTTATTTATTAGTATTTGTATACCGTACTTTAAGAAAAAGATTCACTGCATTTTTTTAAAGTTTAAAATCAATGATATGTTATGTTAATTATTTCTGTATACAATTCATGCAAGCTATATTTTTGTATACTCTTTGCAGGATCTGCTGGACAAGAACAACTGGCAGAAATTAGTTTTACAGTTTAGGCAGGAAAATTTCAAATTGCACCAATTAAATAGTACCTCTGTGTTTACCGCTACATTGCAAGCTGGGCTATCAGCTCTTAAAACACTGTATCCTTTTCTCTATACTAATTAACTTCATTTTGAATTTTTAAACAGATTTGTATTTTACTAATTTGAGACGAAATTGCTGAATCTTTTCAATGTCCTAATTGTTACTATTACTTTTTTCCCCAATTGAAAGAAATGTTTTTTATCAAGACTTGCTTTGTTTGACTCGAGGATCAGTTCAATAGGAAATACTTTATTTCAGCTTGCAGTATAAAGATGAGATTTCAGAATGTATGGGATTTATGGGATTATTGAAAGGATTCATCAGCATGTTTTCAAAATATTTAAGCAAAATTTTCCAAACACTTTCTTAAATTTAATAAAGATCATAAGTTTTTAGAATACATTGTTGAAATATTTAATGTAAATCAGACTTTTATTACCGCATCAGCATAACTTTAACCTTCCAGCAGGCATGCTCTTTTCACGACGAGGCCGGGTGCGGTGTATCAATTTGATATTGCTGAGTTACTGGTTAAATTAGGTTATTTTATTGAAATTTTGTCAAATAACTTAACTTTTAAGTAATTTAACTAACATAGAATGCAAAATTCATTCCTGATTATAGTTTTTCAAAATTTCCTCTATACCCTTGGGATTCTTAAAATGAAACATTTTCCTACCACCCGTCATGTTAGACGGCATAAGTAACCTGAAATCTATAATGCTCAGTATAAATATCTCGTTTGGGCGCAACATATCAATTTGATTTTTACTATTTAATAATAAGATAATGTATCAGTAGATATACTAATATGAAAAAAGCCACTTCCCAGGGGGAAAAAATAATAGAATTGTCAAACTTAAAAAAGTGAGGTGCAAAGGTGTGGTGTATCAATTTGAACAAAACAGCCAAAATGTACACTCTGAAAGTGTTTTCTACACACTAAACGGCCTTGACCTATAAGGGAAAGGAAAACATAAAGCTGCCGATAAGTAGAGCTTGCTTTCATCTCTCACTTACATGTGCGAAACAAAAACGGTTGGCTTGTATCAATCTGATCAAGTGCACCCGAGGGAAGGTTAAGAAATGTAAATAGTCAAATCGAAAATCCTTTGGGTTAATTCCCCCATGTTAAAGGCCATTATTGTAGGACATTTGCAATATCAGACAGAACTCATGAGTAATTCGGAACCCCGTGAACTGTTATATAAACTTGATTAAAAAATCTGAAGTCCAATGTTTTCTTAAGTGTGTGTGTCCAGACATTGCTATAAAGATGATGCCAACCTTCGTCATCCTGACTGCCCTGTGTGTAGCACTCACCTCAATGAGTTAGCTCAACCCCTACCATTTGCACATTGCACCAATTCTAAGCTTGTCTGTAGCATTACGGGAACTGCACTCAATGAGCACAACCCCCCTATGATGCTGCCCAACGGTCGGATCTATGGATTAAAGGCTAGTGCATTCGTATTTAACTATGAATAAAAAGCTAGGGAAGCTATAATTGTAAACATATATATCAAAATTGTGTGGTCTTATCTATGGATTAAAGGTAAATTCACTAATACTAATAGTACAATATATGCCAAAAGTAACACCACTGAAATAGCCACATATTCGAGGAAAAAAATCTCATAGTTGTGCACTATTTACACTCATAAAGGGGGCCCGAGTTTGTAAAAAATGCAAAACAATCCAGAGATTTAATAAGTCTACACCAAGTAACATGGTTCAGCTGCCTATTTTCAAAAAATTGCATCGTTTTTGAAGTGTTCTGTCTTGTCGGAAGGATAAGATCAGTAAATGTCTCAACAAATGTGATCATGTACATTTTCTACAGCCCCTTAGAAGTCTATGAAGAACATCTTTGAAACTGAAACTGGTGCATTTTGGTACTGGATACAGGTTGGACAATTCTTGACAGAGCCAGACATTTTGGTACTGGATACAGGTTGGACAATTCTTGACAGAGCCAGACATTTTGGTACTGGATACAGGTTGGACAATTCTTGACAGAGCCAGACATTTTGGTACTGGATACAGGTTGGACAATTCTTGACAGAGCCAGACATTTTGGTACTGGATACAGGTTGGACAATGTTTGACAGAGCCAGACATTTTGGTACTGGATACGGGTTTGACAATTCTTGACAGAGCCAGACATTTTGGTACCAGATACAGGTTGTATTTTGGAGCATTTTTGGCCATGGTGTACAAGGATCCATATTGTTTTAGGAATGTGTGGCTCACAGGCGAAAGTCACATTTACTTGGAAGGCTTCATCAATTGCACAGACAACTCACTCCCTTATTTTTGAGCGGTTAGGTGTTATTGTCCAGAGACAGTTACCCCGTATCCGCGGACGATATGATGTGCCATTTGAGCACATGGTCTAGTAGTCCCCTCTACTATTTCACTGAGGATGAGGACAGCAAGGCTCTCATTGTCACCAAAAAAACTACAGAGACAAGGTCATCGAATCATTTCAAGATTTGAAATAGTATAACAAGGTATGTGGAAGCTTTAATTGAAAGACAGGACAGTAAGATAATAATGTTTCGGCTAAGACCCTTCAAGATTTGAGAAGGTTCTGTAATGCAAGGAATCTGTACTTAGTGGCATCAAACAGGACAGGTGACCAGTCATATCACTTGAGAATCTATTGTGAAGCTGCAGTAAAAAGTTCCTGGACAAATCATTTCATGTGGTACTACTGATTTCTCATACCTGCCTCACTCCCCTGATCTTACTCCACCTGATGCCTACTTGTGGGGAATGTTAAAGGAGAGTGGTTTCAACTGTGAAGAATGCCAAGAACTGTGCCTGTATTAAGTGAGCAAATATTCTTCTTCTCGCTGGATTCTGCAGCAACCATTGTTCAGTAATTTGTTTGAAAATCTAAGTGAGCTATACTATAAGAACACTGTCTACAACAAGGGGGTGCACAGCATGAGCATTTTCGTTACACATACCATAGTGAATAAAATTGCTATTGATGTGCAGGTTAGTTTCTTTCAGGAGAAATAGATTTACAGATGGCAACAAGGAAATATTGTTTGTTTTCCAGTACTGGTACTTGTGGTGCGTGCTGTATTTATTCTTAATCTTAAAATGTAATTTAAAATCACATCCTGAGACTTGTTGATCATGACAATGTTATACCTGCAGCATCTTGTAGTTAATATTGTGAACAATTGCAAAGCAACTTGTAGTTCTTTAGTTAAGCTAGTTGAACAATATTTTTAAAAGTAAATTTTTCATTGCTAACTTCTCCATGTGCTTTAGATTGATGTTGACATTCAGAGCTTATTTTATTTTCATATATTTCAATTTCCAGGCATTAGAGAGCATGGCTGCGGTTAATGATGGCAGAGTTGTCTGCCCTAGGACTCGTGAGATTTATCATGTTGACAACCTCGAGAAAGTGTTTGTTATGTGATTTGTCTTTAGAATGGACCTAGCATGTTTTTTTTTGTTTTTTTCTTTAGTTTTGATTAGTTAGTTTAAGGATGTTTGAATTTGAGAATTCATCAAAGACATTATATGATTAATACAAAGAAAGTTTTGAAAAGTTAGTTTAAAGATGTTTGAATTTGAGAATTCATCAAAGACATTATATGATTAATACAAAGAAAGTTTTGAATAGTTAGTTTAGTGATGTTTGAATTTGAGAATTCATGATTAATACAAAGAAAGTTTTTAAGCTCATAGAGACTGAAAAATATGTTTACAATTTTAAACCTTATCTAAATGAAATTGCATTTTTGAGGGTTTGTTAATTATTGAATCAACCATTGGCTTATTCATTTTTTTTCCTTTCTCAAATTTTGTGCATATTTATTAAAGGATTTTGGTGTGAATTTCTTACACTGTTTCAATCACAAAACACTTAACTTTTTAACATATGGTCTGGCCTCTGGAAGTGCATTAAAAATAATTTGTAGAATTGTTATTGCAGTCTTCATAAAAAAATAGAACACAATAATAAATTAACTTTATTTTAATTATGTTACATCAATATTTGTTGCTTTCACTTAGACTCTATGTGGCTAAAGTTTTATATTATGAGATGGGTGTGTAGGATTTTCAGGCAACATTAATAATAATAATAATAATAATAATAAGTGGTCTTATATAGCGCGGTACCCCGGCCTAGGGCTGGGCTCACCGCGCTGTACATATATAGCAAAGAGGCATAATCATAATATTAAAATAAAATACATAAATGAAATAAAAACAACATATAAGCAAAACAACACCATAGGTCTATTCATCCACCCACACCAGACATTTTTACAAGGAAACCCATGTACGTTTATCGGTTTATAGGAGGAGAATCAGTCAGAGTAGTAGAGTTTAAATAGATGTGTTTTGAGTGCAGTTTTGAAGGCCTGTGTGGTTGTTATATTGCGGATGTGTAGTGGCAAAGAATTCCATTGTTTGGGGGCGCAGAAAGAGAAAGATCGTTCACCATATAATT
>CAXITT010000140.1:1211421-1218988 GCA_964033795.1 Lymnaea stagnalis
TTTGACCAGTGTTGTTGTTTCACCTTTGTTGGCGAATTATGTATAGAGATATATTTTAGTTTTAGATAACCTGAGTTGTTTTTTCCCCTTCAGTTTACTTGTTTCGTGTGTTCAAACGACTCACATTTTTTAACGTCCCATGCTGATTTCATGTCCAAATCTTCTATATATTTAAGTATAAGCTTGATGACTTATTGGTGTCAACTGTGCGTTTTGACTGTCATTTATTTTATCTGCTGACATCTCTAGCATACTCCAGACATAATTTCAAATGATTATAATGCATTTAAATTTACAAATCGATTCATGTATTACATGTTGGGGGAATCCTCTAACTAAAACGTTATACAAATAATAAATAAATTAACAAGACATCGCTTCCTTTTTTTTTTTTTTCATCTTCCCCAAGCTTCACATTTTACCCATAGAGATTATTATTATATGAAGGTATTCTTTGTCATCTACTCTCTAAATCAAACAGTTGACTTTGTTATGCCAATTTAGCAGTTGAAACAGTGGCAAAGTCAGCCCCGTATCTGTTTAACACATTTGGCACTTTGGGGTAAGCTTTCCTATCGTATGACGGGCAGACCTTGTAGCTGCCATGGAATGAATACCTCCATTTGTTGTCAGGGAGAAAAGGTTCTTGTGTCACCGCCAGCACGTGGAGTGGGGTCCGCCAGGGGGAGCTGTTCCAGGGAGCTAACTCCTGCTGCGAGTCAGGCGTCTGGATGGATAAAGAAAGTCATTTGTTAGAATTACTGAAACAATACAATACAATGGATATCTCTTCTAGACACGGTGAGTTCCTGAAAAATGTATACAGCTTTCAAATAAGAACTCACGATAAAATAAAATGTTATGGACAGTCTATCGTCCAACCAGCAACTGCTTGCAAATCTCCATTCAAATTGTCTGCCCAGAAAGATCCGAATCTCTTTCTTTTGAATTTAAAACCGTCAAGAATTTATTCCAATGGAACTGCAAGGCTAATCAAGAAAAAGACAACATGGTGATGGCCGTTGAAAAGGTAATCGTGGTGATGACAGCTGAAACGGTCAAAGTGGTGATGACAGTTGAAACGGTCAGCATGGTGATGACGGTATTTTATACTCTTAGTTCTTTACAGGTGAGGAAGCTGGCCTCACGCCAACCCTCCTCCTAGCTGGCCTCACGCCAACCCTCCTCCTAGCTGGCCTCACGCCAACCCTCCTCCAATCTGGCCTCACGCCAACCCTCCTCCTAGCTGGCCTCACGCCAACCCTCCTCCTAGCTGGCCTCACGCCAACCCTCCTCCTATCTGGCCTCACGCCAACCCTCCTCCTAGCTGACCTCACGCCAACCAGACCGCAAGAGCAGGCCTCACGCCAACCCTCCTCCTAGCTGGCCTCACGCCAACCCTCCTCCTAGCTGGCCTCACGCCAACCCTCCTCCTAGCTGGCCTCACGCCAACCCTCCTCCTAGCTGGCCTCACGCCAACCCTCCCCTGGCCTCACTCCAACCCTCCACCTTGCTGGCCTCAATATAACCCTCCTCCTTTTGCACCCAAGCTTGGAACCGGCCATGGCTGAGCTCAGGACAAATTCAACAATCCCTTATTCATATGCTGAATGTTGGCCTACACACATGACCTTCCCAGTTGGCGAAATGTTCTAAGGGGTGCTTGATTTGCGGACCTCAAATTCATGTACATATAGTTACATTTGTTAACAGGCCAACTTACCAAAATACTAATCATACGAGCGTTGGGCTGCATTTGTACTCTATGTAACCATTACTAAAGCTTGATTTATGTGTTTTTTACACTAATTGTTTGTGTCTCATTAATTTTGCCTGAATACTGGTAGGCTTTAACTCCGCGGTTCTCAACCCGTGGGTCGCGACCCGGGGGGGGGGGGGGCTCGAACGACCCTTACACAGGGTCATCTAAGATCATCGGAAAACACATATTTATGAAATGGCAACGAAAACATTTTATGTTTGGGGGTCGCCACAACACCAGAAACTGTATTAAAGGGTCACGGAATTTGGAAGGTTGAGAACCACTGCTTTAACTTTGAGTTACTACTGTGGCCAATGGCAATAAGTTTGTGAAAACATTGATTGACTTGTACCAATGGAATTATTTATGGCGTCAGAGTCAATGACGTTGGCCATTTGCTTTAAGAATAAATCATGCATTGCTCTTAACGTTTCAGTGCTTTACCGTGTTCACGCATGGCTTCTTATGAATTATGGTAATTACTTACGGTGATGCTTGCTTAGTCTCCTTCAACGAATTTACGATATACTTCATTATTATTTCACGATGCAAGCGTGGACACTTAGAGTCTCCGAGATTTAAAACTTGTGAGTTGAAATTAAACAATACACAAAATTGGCAAGTTGATCGATTTAAATGAAACAATAACACAACGAAACATTGAACTGTGTATTCCAAAGAAATGAGATTTAAATGTGAACTTTATTATAGAAATGAAATTTAACTTTGAACAACATCTTAGAAATTACATTTAGCTGTGAAAATCATTATAGGAATGAGACTTAACTGTGAACAACATCATTGAATGGGATTTAGCTGTGAATAACATTATAGAAATGAGATTTCACTTTAAACATCATTATAGATATGAGATTTAACTGTGAACAACATTATAGAAATGAGATTTAACTGTGAAAATAGAAATGAGATTTAACTGTGAAAATAGACATGAAATTTAACTGTGAACAACATCATAGAAATGAGATTTAACTGTGAAAATATACATGAGATTTAACTGTGAACAACATCATAGAAATGAGATTTAACTGTGAAAATAGACATGAGATTTAACTGTGAACATCATCATAGAAACGAGATTCCGGGTTAAGCTGAGGCAAGAACAAAATGCACAACTGTTAAGTTAGGCAACGAACAGGACTGTTAACGAAGTAAACTGTTAACTTAGGAAACAAGAAGGACTACAAATTCCAAGCTCAATCAAGCAGTCTCAAGCGCCATGGGCTGAGGCTACGGAAGTAAACAAACCCCATTGTACTTAGTTAAACTAACAGCTAATTCTGGTGCCAAGCGGCATTGAATATTGACTATTAAATAATCCTTGGGGTTCACCAACTGCGTGGTGAGTGGGGATTTTATGACTGAGCAACTTTTGCATCTCCATTAAGAAAACTTGACCAAGGCTTCAAAATATATACCATGGACATTCACAGTATTGACCAGGGACATTCACAGTATTGACCACGGACATTCACAGTATTTACCAGGAACCATTATTGACCAGGGACATACACAGTATTGACCAGGAACATTCACAGCATTGCCAGGGACATTCACAGTAATGACCAGCGACATTCACAGTATTGACCAGGGACATTCGCAGTGTTGACCAGGGACATTCATAGTATTGACCAGCGACATTCACAGTATTGACCAGGGACTTATCCACCAGAATTACACCATCGTCTCCTCCAGGCAGAGGGATGCTAAAAGCAATTATTAAGCAATTACATTTTAAATATGTATACATGACGAAGTGTCCACATGAAGTTACCTGAGCTGTTTGATAAGTTTTCGGGAATCTTCTACGCTGAGGGGCCTCTGTGTAACCCGGGGGTTGATAGGAGACAGCTGTGATGGGGTTGTAGTCATGGCGGGTTGGATGCCGGCTGTGGTGGTGGAGAAATGTTTGTTCCGTGCGGTGCAGACGTTGAATGTTTGGGTGCAATCGCCGCCCCAGATAGCGCGTATCTCTCCCCTGGTGGTCAAATAACGTTCAAAATCCAATGACGGTGTGAAATAATGAACATTGACATGACAAATGAATGTGTAAAATAATGAATATTGACATGACAAATGAGTGTGTAAAATAATGAATATTGACATGACAAATTAATGTGCAAAATAATGAACAGTGACATAATCCAATGACTGTGTAAAATAATGAATAGTGACATGATCAAGTGTATGTGTAAAATAATGAACATTGACAAAATCCAATGTCTGTGTAAAATAATGAGCATTGACACGATCCAATGACTGTGTAAAATAATGAACATTGACATAATCCAATGACTGTGTAAAATAATGAATATTGACATGATCAAGTGTAAGTGTAAAATAATGAACATTGACATGATCAAGTGTATGTGTAAAATAATGAACATTGACATAATCCAATGACTGTGTAAAATAATGAATATTGACATGATCAAGTGTATGTGTAAAATAATGAACATTGACAAAATCCAATGACTGTGTAAAATAATGAGCATTGAAGCGATCCAATGACTGTGTAAAATAATGAGCATTGACACGATCCAATGACTGTGTAAAATAATGAACATTGACATAATCCAATGACTGTTTAAAATAATGATATGTTTTAATCTACCATACTAGTGGGATTGTATAAAGAGCATGTTGTGATATGTTTTAACCTAGCATACTAGTGGGAGTGTATAAAGAGCATGTTGCGATATTTTTTAATCTACCAAACTAGGGTGAATATATAAAGAGCATGTTGTGATATGTTTTAACCGCATGTTGTGATATTTTTTTTATCTACCTGACTAGTGGGAATGTATATAAAGAGCATGTTGTGATATGCATGGGGCTAAGATAAAAAGTTTGATAACTGGATCATGCTTACAAAACAATTCCCCCATATCATACAACATATTATCATAATACCTACATTCCTAGCACCCTGGTCCCAGTACTCACATTGCCAAAGTATTCCCCTCGTTCTTGGAAAAAGTGTCTGTTGTCGTGTTGAGTGAATGGATACTCCTGGTTGTACACAGCCTACAAAGGGGAAGTCGTTCTGTTAGCACGAGATCAACACATTGGAAAATCAGTGACCGGTACCGGATGAGATTTTTGAAATTCCATTACAGTGGTCCCTCGTCTATCGCGGGGGGGGGGGGATGTTGTTCGTTCCAGACCCTCCGGAATAGGTGAAACTCCGCCACGTACCAACATTACATTTAGTTTATTATTTATATATTAACCGGTACCGGATGAGATTTTTGAAATTCCATTACAGTGGTCCCTCGTCTATCGCGGAGGGGGGGGGGATGTTGTTCGTTCCAGACCCTCCGGAATAGGTGAAACTCCGCCACGTACCAACATTACATTTAGTTTATTATTTATATATTATATTAAGGCTTTATAAACCAGAGGCGTAGCGAAGGGAGGGGCATGGGGGACAGGTTCCCCGGGCGTCAGATGTGCCCGGGCGTCACCTAGTTAGGGGCGCCAAAATGTGCTTTGACATTATTTCATTGATGAAAATAATGGGTTTGAGAGTTGAAAAAAAAGAAGAGGGGGCGCTTTAAAATGGATCTTGTCCCTGGGCGTGCATCTTTTCCCCATTAGCCGGGTCACGACCCGGTACCGGGTCACGGAGGCAAAATTTCAGGGTTACCGAAAAAAAAAAAAAAACGTTTGAAAATCTAGTTTAGATTAGCGTGAAGTACGCTTTAAGAAATTATTGCTTTGCTCGATTTCTATACAGTCTTGTAGTCTTTTATGAGTCAATGTTTTATTGTAATATATGAATACCATGTGGACATTCATATGTGTTACACGTTACATACAGGCCATGCAATATAAGCTATAAAATTGTTAGTTGGTCTCGAAGAGGGGAGTATAAAAATAACTGGGTCAAGAAAAAAAAATAATTGGGGATACGTTGCTCAAGATCATATATTTAAATTAACCTTATCTCAATAATAGAATTGAAATGTCAATGATCTCTCATGCTTTTCTTTTCCATATTTAAAGTTTTTTAAATCTACTTTCATGTCAACTGTTGTCAATGGAGATTTTAATTAAAATACTAGCAGCTAGAAGTGATAACACACCACTGAATACCAGCTCACAGACACAGGCTCGATGCCAAAGGACGTACTTGTAACTTTTCAGTTACATTCTACACATTAATCGTAACAAACACTTCGAATGAATGTCTAGTTTTGGGTTGTACTGATAAGGAGATTGGCCGATGGCCGATTTTTATGCCGATTAAGCGGTGCAACTTCCCACTGTCTAAACTTAAACGTACGCTATGTCTCCAAATAACACCTTTTATCATTTCAATTTTCACCTGAAATAAATTGTGGGTTTAAGTCTTATTCGGGAATCCAGATATAGGACATAAATGATCCATGTGAGAAAAGTATTTGCCGTGTTACGAAAGAAGGATCCCAGTGCACTTCATCCCTAACACATAAGGCCCCAATGAAAGATCTCAGTGCACTGCCTCCCTAACACATAAGGCCCCAATGAAAGATCTCAGTGCACTGCATCCCTAACACATAAGGCCCCAATGAAAGATCTCAGTGCACTGCCTCCCTAACACATAAGGCCCCAATGAAAGATCTCAGAGCACTGCATCCCTAACACATAAGGCCCCAATGAAAGATCTCAGTGCACTGGATCCATAACACATAAGGCCCCAATGAAAGATCTCAGTGCACTGCATCCCTAACACATAAGGCCCCAATGAAAGATCTCAGTGCACTGCATCCCTAACACATAAGGCCCCAATGAAAGATCTCAGTGCACTGGATCCATAACACATAATGCACCTGTGTTTAGAACTGTTCCAACCAGCGCGTTCACCAATCAGTCGTAACGTAATCCATTTAATCCTCCAGTGTTTATTGACGTGAGCGCTAACATTAGTTCATGGAGTCCGTTTAATTCTGTTTTCTTTGTACGGGCAGCCAATGATAAAATATATGGGCTCAACTCATGACACCACAACTTGCAACTACTGACATGTTATTTTAAAATAAGATTTATTGAACTTACAAGACGCTATGATAACCGCCCATCCCTTGTGGAGAATAATACATAAGATCTATTTTGCTTCTGGTGTGTCATGCTTCCTCTTCAAAACCGCCCCCCCCCCCAACCTCGTAACCCCACAAGCTTAATATTAATAGTAGTGAGTGAAAAAAGGCTGTCATTCGTGGAATCGTGATGTGTGAACTCATATATAAATATTATTGAGGACTATAAAGAGCCACGGTTATAGTGTAGGACGGTCTGTAGGGTTGTCTGTCGGACTATTGTTTAAAGGCCGACAGGTAGTGCAGAGCAGGCCTGCACAACATACGGCCCGCGGGCCGCATGTGGCCCGCCAGCACCCGCTTTGTGGCCCGCGAGGTAAAGAAAAACTCTTTATTCTTATTATTTTGTTAATAGCTTTTCACCTGACCTATATTCTTTTGGCCCGCACAAGCTTTTCATAATGTACTACGGCCCGCCTTACATTTTGAGTGGTGCAGGCCTGGTGTAGAGGGCTGTCTGTAGGTCTATTTCTTCTTTTGAAAAACAAAAAACATAACGGATCCGGTGTACAAACACTGCACCCGATTAACCCCTAGTATTATATAACGGATCATTTAAAAAGACTAAGGAAAAAAAGACTACCCACCCATGGGTCCAAATTAGCCCGAGTACTGTTGACTTTGATCTTGAAACTAGCTTATTTATTCGGCCCAATTAAAAAAAAAAAAAAAAAAAAAAAAAAAATAAAAAAAAAAAAATAAAAAA